>KL821500.1:0-16260 GCA_000611955.2 Stegodyphus mimosarum | reverse complement strand
AGACGCGGTCGAAAGCTTTCGCCACGTCTAGCATGAGTAAGGCGACACTGTGTTTTGTATGAACTGAGATGAGGCATTTCAGTTCGGCTTTTATAAGCTTTTTAATTGTCAGTAGAACAATCTCAATTTTTCTAGATTTTTCTGCATGGCAACAGTAATCACGAGATATTTATTTATTAAACATTAAATTCATGCGCTCTTTTTAGTCCAAAGGGATTTAGTCCCGATGGACTGTTACTTGCGTTTTGCGATTTTGCGTCGGAAACACAAAAACGGCGTATCACTTTTCAGATTGTTGCCACTAAATGTTATCGCTCTTCATTAAATTTTAAAAAATGAAAAATCTGCATAAATGTACGCATGTTTTTTTTTGACGTAGCTTTCTCTTCAAAAATCGTCTGCGTTGCACGGGAAAATAAAAAGGAATTTTAATTACAATTATAAATAAATAGCCAAATAAATGTGAAATTCGTAACAATATTCTTTAAAACTTTAACGAATTTTTCATTAACAAACTCAAAGATTTCAAAGCCAGCAATACCAACGTTGTACAGAAAAACATTTTTATCTCCAGCGCGTGAGAGTGCGTACCGAAATTTCTAAAGATATGCTCAATTTAAAATTAGTTTGCGATATTGCTCTTGAAATCAATTTTATGGTTTAAGTGCGAAGAACATGGTATTTAATAAATAAAGGTAACACATAAAATGTTAAATAAACGCCAGTAATTAAAATCTGAAACCTTTCAGATTTTTTTGTCTTTTTTATTTTTATTTTCTTTTTTTTTTCGACGTAGCTTTCTCTTTAAAAATCGTCTGCGTTGCACGGGGAAATAAAAAAAGGAATTTTAATTACAATTCTAAATAAATAGCCAAATAAATGTGAAATTCGTAATAATATAAATACCTTCTTGCTAAACAGTATCTCATCAGGCCTCAAGCTTTAAGGTAATTTAATCAAATGCTTATTTAGTTATGTCCCTAGTTAAATTCCCTTATATGTACGGCTATTAAATTGAGATGTATGTGTACATGTTTATTCTAACATTTCATATTAATTTCCCTTAACATAGGAATGTCCCTTAACGTTTCATGTTAGTTTACTGGACTCTTGATGTATGATAATCCATTTAATGAGTTTCACTTTCGAGAAAGTAAATATGGAAACAAAGATAAATATCTGGAAACTGCACTCTCGCTGGGTTTGGACGTAAATAGTGAAATGGCAGTTTTATAAACTGTCAGAAGTTTCCGTATGCTTCCGTATTGCTCAGCAAGTTCAATTTATTAAGTTTCTTCTTTGATATTTAAAATACTTACATAGTTTATTGACATAGCAGTAATGAATGAAACCCCGTCATGCTGACATTTAAGTTCTGAAGAATTTTTGCTTTTTCTTTCATTGTATGACATTTTTTAAGATGATTGTTTGGGTTAAGAATAAGTTGCTAGGGAAAAGGCTGCAGTTGTTGCATTAGTGAAAATCTGAGATCTGGATTGAAAAATATGAATAATTTTCATGGTAAAAATCACCTGAAAATGCTTACTTGTTCTTTTGTTTTGCGACATGATTCTTTATAAACTTAGTTATATGCGTTTATTTTCTTTTTGCATATTTGTATGTTTACTGTGGTTATGGGACATTTTGCTTAATTGATAATTTTATAACTATTCATATAATAAAAACGTTTTCTAACCCAATGCGTTAATTTGGAATAGAACTGTTTTACTTAATTATCGCTTTTGCGCAACCTAGCAATGAATTTCTCTGTACAATTTCTTAATTTAGACCACGGCATAGAAAAATGTTAGCATACATTGTCAGCAAGCAGAACGCCAAATATCCGATTATTGAATTATCCTTACGGACTAATTATACGGAAGAGTACAATTGCAAAATCAAAGAGTAAATCAGAATATTTTAAAGTGAATTTAAAAGAACAGAAAGAAAATAATGATGAAACTGATATTGTAGGGTTTACTTTAATTTTGTAATAGTTATTTTTATTTCGGAACAAGTCTTTCCTATACATTCTCATTTCCCATCTGCGTTTCCATACCAGAATGAGTTTTCAGGATTACTACTTAAGAAAATGAGACAGAAACGAGTATTTAAGCTGAAATCTATATCACTTCAGTAGGAGAGCGTGTTCTGCTTTTGGTCATGTTGGTTGGTGCTATAGTCTAAGCTTATTGTTCTTCGACCTTACTTCTACGTGCCTGCTAGATTACGTCAGTGATCCTTAAAAAAGGGCTAACTCTGTTAGTTTATTCTATGCACCTTCGGCTGATTAGTTTTTTGTAGCACTAGCTGGAATAACCGGCTTCACTCGGCGAGTTTATATCAGATTGTATGGTAGTTGGAATAAAAGGATAAGCTTTAAAATATAAGAGGTAAAATTTTTTTATTGAAAACATATTCTAACTATTTACAATATTTGTGTGTAAACAACATTTTTCATTTTGTTATCTGCATTTTGTAAGATGAATCTGCATTTGTGTAATGCTTCAGTTTATGCCAAAAAGGGAAAAAATGGTAACTGAACAAAATATTAATATGTAATCAGGATCTGTTAAGTTATATGCAGATGCAATGTTTCGCATATTGGTTGTATACTGTAATAGCGATTATAATATGTACTAGATATTGTAAGCTGCAATTATCCAGTAATGTATGGGTATTTAATCAATATGTGTGCAATAAACATTATAACTGTATTTGTTAAATAATGTACTTCTGTCATTTATCCGTATGTGCACTAGTTGTAATATACTTGCAATTGTATTAAATAGTGGTAATTATGTAATGAACTGATAGAACATTATCTGCATAATATACTTTATACATATAATGTACTTACGAGGGTCTTTTTTATTATTATGTGCAGTAATATGTCAGTAAGTTCAGTAATTATGTGCAGTAATAAGTGGTTGGATAAAGTACTATATACTGTAAGGTAAATTTGCATGTTTGTAATGTATCAGTATTTGAATCAAGTGTTAGTGTTTACCCAGGAATGTAAAAGTACTCCTTAAGAAGGAGATTGATAAAACGTACTTATACTTGCTGTGTAATGCATTTCTATGTAAAAATACTCGTGAAGAAGTAGATTGATAATACATTGTACTTGTACATGCTGTTTAATGCATTTCTGTAATTAATATGGTAAACGTTATTGGTCTATCAAGTATTGGTAAATATATCGTGTATAAAGTACGGGTATTGGAAGCATACCTCTTAGTTTCATAAGATGTAATTATTTTTGTATAATGTTTTAATAACTCAATTATGTTTTAGTACTTATTCAAGAATGTATTAGCATTTATTCAAGAATGTGCTTGTATTTGTATTATGTAGTTGCTTCACATATTTGAATCTATTTTTTTATTTTTGTTATGTATTAGTAAATAGGCATGTACTATTCACGGAGGGTAACAGCTTCGGCTTCCTAAGAAACACAGTGTAATTAATATCTTTACGGACCTTAAACTGCTGAGTTGGTAACCAATTCTATATGGATTATATAATACTCTGGGACGGAAGCCAACTCAACGGATATCAGGATTCCAGTACTTGTATGTGTGGCCAGAGACGTGATTTTTTTAAGCATGCATTGGTTTTATCTGATGGCATTGACTTAGGGATAATTGCAAGTGTTTGTCGAAAATCTCATGAGAGTAGATCTCCCCCATCACTTCAGAGTTTCCTGGCAAGTCTTGTAATGTTCTGTCCATGGCTTCGAGTGATTTTTATGTGCCATTGTGCATTCGTCCCAGATGATAATTTTAGTTTCTTTTAGAACATCACCCCCTTCAGATGCTTCTGAGATTTTATATACCGGGTATTGTTCTTCGTCTATATTCAACGGCAGTTGTAGGGCGGAAAGGGCAGTTCGTCTTCCTTCGATAAGTGTGGCGGCAGTGCCGAATGATGCCAGTGCAAGTGCGATATGTTATTTAGCCCGTATTTCTGCCAGAAATAGATTTATTAGAAACCTTTTCCCAGTACCGCCTGGTGCGTCCAAGTAATTAATTCCGCCATTGTTATTGATCTCGTCCATGATAACGTTGAAATTTTTTTTTATTGTCATTGAGAATTGGTTTGTTGTGAGCAATGTATTGAAGTAGCTAGTCGATGTTCTAGCTTTTTTCCTTTGTAATGTCAACATTTAGCACACTGAAAGCGTATTGTCGTGGTGCTGGCATTCGAAGTTTTTCTAAGGTCTGGTTTTTTATTGCTAAATATTTATCTTCTAGACGAATAAGATTGCGTCGCAATTCTTGATTCTTCAAATCGTTCATTTCGTTGTTCTTCGGTTTCTCTGCTTTTCACGGTGCTCACTTTCCTTCGTTGGGAACGTAAATGTGTTTCGCGCTCTTCGATTGTTTAATTTTTTCGCCGTTCTTTTTGTTTTCGCCGTTTTGCTTCAGAACTAACAAGATTTCCTCCTCCTTTACGCTTGCGCATTCTGTAAAATATAAATCAAATCAGCTTTTTATTAAGAAATACACTAAGTACACTTCATTTTTACTTATCTTTATAATACATATTTATTATATTAGTTTTAAATTCTCTATTTTGAATTAAAGCCCAAATAGAAACTTATTGTACGCCCAAGAAGAAGTCATCTGTTCATTTACTTTTGAGTTGGAATAAAGGGTAGTTTAACCCTTTTTTGGACTTGTTGCTTTCAAGAACTCAGCGAACAGTCGCTACACAGTTCTTTAGTATTATAGCTTATAAGGACTTCTAATTTAGCTAGGATATTACAATATGATAATGAATACAAGAAACTGGGAGTGGACGATACGAAAAAAATCGGAGCAAAATCATTTTTGTGAAGATTATATTAATAAATCATTAAACATAAATGTAAATTATCCTAATTATCATCTATTCTAGGAATGAAGAAGAAATCAAGGAAAATAGATATGATTGTTACAGTATTAGTCACATCAAATACTGAATCGAAAAATTTTCTACAGTATTAGTCACATCAAATACTCAATCGAAAAATTTTCTACAATATTAGTCACATCAAATACTTAATCGAAAAATTTTCTACAATTCTTTGTAAGTAAATCACGAATATATTTTGCATCGATTCAACTGTAACAGCAGCAATGTCTATTTTTTATGTGTGCCATTTGTGTGACAGCTGTTTTCTGGACATTCTATGCCTTCATACAAATAAATGAAAGGCTAAAAATTATGATTGTAGATTAAATTATTAAATCTTTATTTTATACTCGTTAGTGTAAGTTACCTTTAATTATTGCTAAATTTAACTAATATTAATGTAACTAATAGTTTTGGAAAATTGTAATATTAGAAATGGATATATACTGTATTTGTAGTTAATATACAAAATAAATATCATACGTTTCATTTATTTAGAAATAATATGTAGGTTTTACCGAAATTTAAGATAAATACTGTGTGAAATTTAAGATAGATATTGTTTAAGATAAATACTGTGTACAATAATAGTGTAATAAGTCTATGTCTCTTTGTAAACATACAATGTAGACTTGACCAAAGAACTATTGAAATTATGAACTATGAAATATATTGGACAAAGAACTATTAAAGAATTATCTTATACCCTTGTGAAACAAAATAGAAATCAGAAGAAAAGTGTATAAGACCCTTTTATCCAAACATAAAATTAACAAATGATCTAACTTAGGTTACAATAAGCCAATCACTTCTGGCTTAACAGAACTAAGGAACAATAACAATTTTTAAGGTGTGGTAGATAAGCTTAACGCTTCACAGAATATTTCAACACGCAGGAAGAGCTCTGGTTTGTAATAAACCGGTGAGACAAGCCTAATGGATAGAACACTCAACGCGGCTAATCGAAGTCGCTAATAATCACAGCACAACGTGGCCTGGAATTGGCTGACACGCTCTAAAACTAACTTCCAAAACTCTTGCTTAAATAACAATTCGTTCTACCTTAATCAGAATAAAATCTAGCTATTTCATTTACATTCTGGCATGAAGCGCGTGAGTGAAAAAAGAGTAATAGGAAAATGGTAGGTTAAAATTAACTATTAGTTACAAATATACAGATAAACTTCATAACTGTTAACAAAGAAGAATTCTGCATCCTTTTTCTAAACTCGCTGCACACTTCTGTTGTAGACCGTGATATGAATTTAGAATTAGTTTGAATTTTATTTTGAAAGATATGTTTAGATTTCAATATCTTTTAGACTTACGATGTGGTTCACATATATAAGGTATTATTAATGTTTTCGGAAACTAGAATATATACCCAATACCTATCCAGGAAACTGGAGATGCTTATGCATGAAACCACACTAATTTTTATAAATCACGGAACTTGTTTCTGTTAATTTTCACTAAACACAGACGAAGTATATTTCGAGTGTATAAATGAGTCGTTTTAAATGAAATGTACTTTTCTTACACAGGATAAAATCATTCTGTTCATTTGTAGAATATTTTTGTCCTGAAGAAAAGTATTCAGCGGAGATATCTTCTGAAATACCAAGACTCACATTTCAATTAATTATTAAATGTGGTTAACTTATGTTGATCATTGTAAAGTAATTATTTAGCATAATGTTTTATATTTTAATACAGAAATAATTTAATTCTCTCTTTTTCCTAAAATTTCAGAAAAGCAATTTTTTCCTTCGCAACAAATAATATTTTATTTGAAGAATGACTTGGACTGAACAAAGGAATTTAAAGTTTTATTGCTTCTAACAAACTGAATCTGAATCTGCTCATCTATTTATTTTCTTATTCGAAAATCTCGCTTATACGATTTCGCCATTGTCCTTTAATTAAGTTACTTAATTATTCATACAGTTGTCTAAGATTTTAATTAAACGCTAAGACAATTAGTTAGTTCCTTCGTGGCTAAGTTTGTTTAAAATATTTCCGAATCTGCGTGAGAAACGATAAGTTCCATTTTAATGAAGGGAAAAGACCCCCAAAGGCTCCATTAGCTTTCATTTCCTGAAACTAGCTTTCCTATTTAAATCTAAGTTGTAAGAACTGCAATTATCCCACAAAGACACTAATTCGTGGAGAATTAGTGAATGCAAGAAAGTTATTTCTGAAATAAACCACAAACGTTAATGAAGAAAGTCTGTGGTACAGAAAAAAATGTGACAAAAGTCATATTTTCTTACTATGCATTTTATTTCGTTTGAAGATTTTAATAATTAAGAAACTTGCATAATGGGGCCACGCTATCACATTGTTTATGTGAAGACAGGAATGTTCAGAATTATAAAAGTAAATTAATAATTAGATTGTAAGATTTATCCTAAATTATTTTAGGTTATGCTTCTTTCCTATTTATTCTAATTTCAGCTTACAATTTCCTACCACAATATAATTTCAGAAGCGCAGTTAATGCAAATGAGTGAGAGTGCTATTTAAGTCAATGTTTCGCCGACTTCGAGAGAGAGAGTCTGATTTTCCTGACTAGCGCGCGTTTGCCTTTTGGCTATGTTCTCTCTTAGCTACCACCATTGGCCATACTTTAGGCCCTTGCTTGGCTTCGCCGATTTAATTAATATTTAGGGGCCAATTACTTAGAATTCTGATATAGTTGAGCTAGTTTAAATTCATTATTATTTAAGTTGAAGCCCAAATGGAGGCTTCGTGGGTACTCCGAGTTAGGAGTTGATTGTATTTATTCTGCGAAATAAAGCCTAGTTAACCCTTCTTAAGTCTTACGTGTTTGTTCACGCGCTTAGGCGATTATTCATTTTTTAGAGTTCGTGGGGTTCTAAGATGGAACATTCGAATTAAATAAGTAAAACCCCACAGGATGGTTGTCCTGTGCTGTCCTTTTGTCGCAGAATATGCATCACTACAAACTAGTTTAGCCCGAGAAACTTACTCTCACATGATTCATAGTAATCCTTTATTCGCATTATAGAAAAACTTGACTGAAAGTACAGCGTCTTTGTTTTAGCAAGCTGATTACTTCAAGTGTTTCATCAACTATGAGTTTATGATATGAAATATTTAGTAATATATCAAAATATTAATTTTTGCGAAAATTAAATTTGTTTTCAAATAAATAAAATACAATGTTTATTTTAGAAGTAGAGCATTTCTCTGTTCATTTCACTTTCAGTGTAGCACAAAAGTTCTCGTAAAATTATAAAAATATTTTTCAGGATTTTTAAACCATATTGTTTTTTTCTATATAGTAGAGAGAAAACAACATGGTCTATTAATGTAGAAAATTATCTCCTTGTCAATGGTAATTAATGCAGCTAACAGACCAGAAGCTGCTTTCGTTTTCAAATCTCTGATAAGGCATAGCATTTTCTGGCCTTTTAATGCACCTGCGAAATGTCGCACTTGAAATTCATTGATTCAAAAATCTTCTCGTAACGTTCGTGGCACAAGGTGGTCTTAAGCTTTTTGTAAGTTGAAGGATTGAACAGTAAATAGCCTCATCCGATTGCTTGAAGGTGTAGCGGAATAATAACTGCGAAAGACACTGGGCTAAATCGGAGGTAGTTCGAAATCCACGCTTGATATTTAGCATGAAATTTCGCTGTATGAATATTAGCAATCTGTTTTACTTTCCGTCATCGGCAGGACTTATATTACAGCTTCATATGTGATGATCTTTGTGACGACGTTTTTGTATAGCGTCTTGATGGCCACTTGTATCTGATGATGAAATTTTCCTCAAGTACTTATGTACTGTTTTTTTCTAGTACCTTGCTTGCTAATCTACCTGTATTAAAACGTGATCTATTAAGTTCTAAAAATTTAAATATAGTTAGTTTCTAGGTAAATTAGGATGCTGTTCAGACCAATGCCATTTTTATATCACAATACTGTTTGCCTCCAATGGGCATTCAATATCTCTTTCTTTGAAATATTTGACTAGCTAATCTATCTGGATTACATCATGATTTGCTAAATTATCAAAAAATGGTAAAATTCGTTTTTAGTCGCGTCAACATAATAAACGCTCTGCATATGTGCAATTTTATTATTGTCTCTAGAGATCACAGTTCCAATATGGGCTTCATCAGGCATTTGAGAACTTGCAGGTATGCGTACGGCTGATCGAGATAGAGCAGATACATTGGCGACAAACAGAACATCTTGACAACATAAAAGAGATACCTCGCTAGGTGTAATAAAGGCTAAAATACCTGACGTTAAATATCTGGATATCATACATAAATGTTACCTTTACCTTTTTATAGCTTTTGTCTTCTAAATGTCTTCCTATATGTAACTCGATCAGTCTCACCTTTTCCTATAAAAATAAATAACATGAGTCAATTACTTACTTTGTTTTAAGCGAAATATGAAAATCACTTTAACTTCAGATATATCAAAGGTTTTCATTACTTTAGGTACAACTGCCCAAGCCATAGACGCCTGGCCAGGACCTGATGACCTTTATAAGTGGCAGTGGGCGCAGTTATCTAAATATGTCATCACTAGCTTAAACAGTTTCGATCCAAGCATCAGTCACGAAGCATTACAGCATTACAATACATCTCAGCATAATGGTAAGATTTTTTGCAATTATTATTACTTTTTTGCAATTATCATTTTGAATTTTTAATATTTTTCGATTTATTAACTGTTAACGTTATGTAAAGTTAATTATATAATGTTGATCATGTTGTAATGGGGTAATTTTAGTAAACTGATAGCAAGATCAAAATACGATCAATTCTTGATTAGGTGCAGAGGATTAACCTAACGTTGATCGTCTAATAAAAGTTAATTTTGTTTATTGCTAAATGATGGGAAAACTGTTGTAAAAAATCAGAATAAAACTAAATATCTAAAAAAAAGCAAACTTTTGAAGAAATTAGGTAGATTAACAGCGGTAACAGATGCAGTCACAGTATAAGAAATCGTTTCGTCCATAGCGGGATATGATTTATATATTATCTGTGCTACATAAATACTGTTAAATCATTCGTTAAAAATATATTATTGTATCTTAAAAGAAAGTAATTGCACAGCCAATTATCTTCTGTTTCTCATTGACTCCTACCAAAATACAAAAATAATATAAACAAAAGTATTTTTTTTCCTGTTTTGAAATGCGTTCTTCTTGTTTTGAATTCTGACTTAATTTACATAACTAAATTGTTATCTAAATTAAACGGCTTAAAAATACTGATTAATAGCTAAGAACATTTTCAGTTAATTAATTAACTATAATATGGGATTTTTTTTATTCCTATGTTTTTTAACTGTTGTTAGACTAACTGTGGGCATCGTTCCCCGTATTACCCCAGCTAATCAGGAGTGTACTTCATACCAGTCCATTTCACATTTTATTATTGTGTGTTTTATTTGATTGAAAAGGAATCTACAGGTGTTTAAACAGTTAAAAATTAGCAACAGGAAATACCATAATATGAGTAAATTTGCAGGACTGTAAATTCCTAAATTGCCCCCTTCTTTAGCTGGAAGAGAAAATGACGGACCCACAGCATGCGTCTCCGTGAGAATAACAAAGAAACATTCTAGTCTAGGTTTATAAAGTCTAGATTTGTAGTTGGTTATTTAAATATGCCAAAGCAATCGAGAGCTATCTGTTTAAGGTTGTTTTGACGAAGACTTTCTAAGGCAGCTGGCGGCTCGTATTAACGTTATGTATAAGGAAAACCAAGAAAACCATTCATGCAGCCAATCTGCTCAGCTGAGCTCGAACCCAGGTTGATCTACACTTGTGTGCAAAACTTAAGCAACAATGTAAATTTTGATCATAGCCATGAAATTACAGAAAAGGGGTTCTTGCGATCAGTACAATGTATACGCAATTCAGTAGAAAGTTATTCCTGTGTTTTTTTAGAAAGGTCATTCTCATGCAAATGTCGGGAACAAAATGTCACAGGCAACGTGAGTGTACGCAAAATGAGTGCCGATGACACGCTCAAGATTATAACAAAAGGAAGGACGGAGATTCAATTAATGGCATTCGCTGCAAGTGCAAGTGAGTTCTTTCGGGAAATATGGCTAGAAGAAATCACCTGTTTGACTTCACACATGGAAGAATAATCGGAAAGCTGGAGAAGGCGAGTAGTGTGCCAGTGTAGCTAAAGAACTGGGAATCAACAAAAGTGCCGTTTCTCACGCTTGAAAAGCCTTCCAAACTATAGGTACAGCTGCTAGAAAGGTGGTGGTGACAGTCCCAGGAAAATAACTGCAGTTGATTACCGACATATCATCCTACAACCAGTCAGCAATCGCTATAGCTCAGCAACTGCGTACAGCAACTAGGCGACAAGTGTCGCGGTTTACTGCGTCCAGACGCCTTCACAAAGGTGGCCTATTTGCCCGCCGTCCTGAACGCTGCATCCCTTTGAAAGTTGGCCATCGGTGGCACCGTTTAGAGTGGTGCAAGGAGCACAAAATCTGAATATCTCATCAAAGCAGTCGTGTCCTCTTTACGTATGAGAGTTGTTTTGGTGCACAAGCGATTCTCAACGCCAATTGATTTGGAGAAAAGTCGGGACACAGTTTTCTCCCAGTAACATCACGGAAAGAGACCGTTGCGGTGGTCCAGGAGTTCTCGTCTGGGGAAGCATTATGATGAACGGGTAGACAGAGCTCCACGTTTTCGACAGAGGTTCGGTAACCGGAGATCGCTATTTTCAGAAGGTAATCCTTGCCCTTGTGCGTCGGTTCCGAGGTGCCATTGGAGCGGACTTCGTTTTTATGGATGACAATGCACGGTCACACCGGACTCCTGCTGTTCAGAAGTTACTGGAAAGGGAAGGTATCACTCGAATGGACTGGCCAGCGTACTTCCCTGATTTAAATCCCATAGAACATGTGTGGGATGCTTTGGGGAGACGCCTTACGGCACGATTACATCCTCCGGGGAACCCCCAACAACTGAAACAGATGCTGATTGAGCAATGGGCACTCTTACCTCAAGATCTGTTGAACAATCTGGTGCTGATTATGGAGGGACGGTGCAAAGCAACCATTGCAGTAAAGGGAGGGCATATCCCATATTAAGGAACATCTGCTTGATGTTCTTCCTCTTGTACAGACAATCATGTGCAACGACACTATGAGTTCGATAAAGCCTTTTTTTGCTTCAATATTGTATGCATTGTATTCATTTTTGCGCTACTATGCTTTCGTCATCGTTTAAATACAAAATGCTGTCTGTCATATCTGAATTTCAGGTCTCTCAGATGATTTCTCGTGGAGTTATAGCAAAACGAACACCTGTTGCTTACGTTTTGCACACCAGTGTACAAGAATTCAGCCGTCTTAACCACTCTAACCACAGCAGGATCTGAAAATGTTTTAGCTATCTATGTAAACGGTGGAAAGCGAATAGCATAGTATCATCTATTAATCACAGTCATTTTCTGTCGTTTAATTTCATCAGTCACGAAGTTTTCTGCGTTGCTTTCTTATTGGATACTTTTTCCATCACGCTGTTGCAGTTTTGCAGATTTACCCCCGTTTCGCAGATTTCCGGTTTTTTTTTTCTATTAGTCGCAATTAAATTTAGTATTCTTTTGCTGCATTTCATTATTTTGATCTATATAAGTGTTGCTGAATTTTAATTTTGTCTTCATTATTTTGGCTTAATAAAAGAATATTCTATTTAAGTTTGTATTAACAGTGTTTAGATATAGCATTTTTTGTAATAGGCAGAAAAACAACAGTTTTAGTGATATTTGCAAACAATTGGATAACAGTTTGAGCTTTGTCATTTTTATTGGCAAAATCAAAACAATAGCCTGCCGTGTCTTACGAATTTTGAGAAACTTGCGATATTATCGTAAAAAATGTCAAATGATTGATGGTATGCGTGCGATATCCGATACCATTTTCAATTGCTAATCGATATGTAACAGCGAAATGTTTTGAGATAGGTGACGTTATTGAAGATGTTAATCTCCCATCTTGCTGAAAAAGACCATTTCTTTGCAAAGAAAAAGGGATACATAAAAGCTGTCTAAAATCGAAAGATCAGTCCGCATTGCAATATGCAACATCTGTCTTTCTCACGGATAAAAAAACGCTTCTTTCTTTTGTTTTGTCGTGAAGGGTTGCAGAGACGAAAATGCTGTGATTAGTAGACAAGATGCAACAATTTAGTACCAAGTATGTTCATTTTAAAACTGCCTGCGTACAGTTATAAAATAATGGCTACAGACCCCTTCAGAGTAATACCTATACAGTGATGCATTTGTTTAGACAGTATTTTAATTTCTGGAAACCATCTTTGAATTCCTTTCCTGAAATACTATCAAATAAATGCGCCTTTCATATTTGGTTGGATATTAATTTGTAAGATTACTCTAATTAGCTATTTAGTTATACCTATTCAGTCTTTCCTTACTTAGATTTTTGTCTTAACAGAAAATCTAAACTACAAGAATATCGACATGAAGTAAAACGTATTCAACTCCCTTTCAGCTCATACTTTAATTCTAGAAACACCCAGAAGTTGCGTGGGATCCAATTAGATAAATAAGCATAATAATTTAATAAGGTAATCGTGTTTCGATCAGTAAGTTTATAAGGTATTTCTCCCGCTTTATTCGCATGCCTTCGTGATGTGGTGGTCAGCACGCTCGACGCGTAGCTGAGAGGTCCGTAGTTCGGTTCCCGGTGAAGGCGTTGCTCATTTTTTCTGATTTTTTACTTTCAAAAAAATACCTAATGTCTCTACAAGTTTCTCGAAAAAACAGCAATTATACGAACAAAACTTGATGCCGATTTCTTCAGTCAAAATTAGCCTAACTCCTTATCGATTAAACTGTGATTCTTAAGTAGTCATTCTCACGCTTAATCACTTTTCGGTTGTAAATAATATTGAATGCTTTTAATGTTACCATTGCCTGTTCACTCCTGGTAAAATTCGTCAAATCTCTTTTGTAACCCATTTTTGATTTCTTGTCTGTACCGAAGATAGATTTAAGGTTTTCACACCATTCTTACTGCAAACCGTTTCTATTTTTGACAGTTTTTTCCTTCGTGGGGAAATTTACTGTTTTTATCAATAAAACAAAGTTGAAAGAAACGGTAACGGGCCAATACTTTGTAATTGCCAATTTTCGCCATAACTGCGTTCAGATAAAGTGATACTTGTTTTTGTAAAATATACAGAAGAACTCTGGTAAATACACTCACTTCCAAAAGTTAAGCACGGAGAGGAAAATACTAATTTCCGGAAGCCAATCAGAATTGACGAGGATGCAGTTCACTTCAGAGGTAGATGGAAGTATGCAAATATGTTAGGTAACAGCCAATCGCGCTTTTATATCAAGAAATATGCAAAAAAGGCAGTCTTATAAGAAGCCAGCTTTATGAAGGGTTACAGAAATTGATTGTAAATGCTGATAGAAGGTGTTTAAAACTTTTGTAGAATTTGTTTTCAAGACATACGTGTTTCTATGACTTCCAGAAGACGAATGGAAGATTCTGGGAGCTGGCGTACTGTGGGGCGCATTGAAGCAGGACATTCGATCACAGATGTTGCTCTTTTCTTCGGCGTTCATCATTCTGTAATTTCACGTTTATGGAAACAATTCCAAACCACACAGACAGTTGTCCGAAGGTCCGTAGCCGGTCGCCCAAGTGTTACAACCCCCGCGGAAGATCGATATATTGCTGTTGTAGCCAAGCGAAATCGCAGAGCTACCTCCACACGTGGGACATCTATGGTTACAGCGTCCATTGGTAAGGCGATATCTGCAGCTACTGTACGCCGAAGATTACATATGAGTGGACTGTACGCCCGGGTAGCTCGAGTTTGCGTTCCTCTATCCGTCCAATCAAGAGGGGCACGATTACAGTGGTGCCGGGAACATGCCAATTGGAATGTGTCGGACTGGGGCAATGTCATGTTTACTGATGAGTCAAGATTTGATCTGGAGCCAGATGACAAGCATATAATGATATTGCGTGAACAACGAACATGAAATCAGTCCCAAAACATCACCGAACATCACGCATTCCGAGACGGAAGCATTATGTTGTGGGCAGGGATTTCATTAGGATACCGCCCCGTACCTGCACATCTTTAAAGGGGGTTCTTTGACGGCTGTCCGATATCGAGATGAAGTCCTAGAACCCATTGTGAGATTGCACGCTGCAGCAGTTGGCTCTACTTTTGTTTTAATGGACGATAACGCACGTCCCCATACAGCTGACATCGTCGATGACTACCTGGAGAGTGAAGGGATTGCGCGTATGGCGTGGCCAGCATATTCGCCCGACCTTAATCCCATTGAAAATCTTTGGGATGCTCTCGGCCGTGGTGTATGTTCACGTTTCCCACCTCCAGCCACTCTTATTGAGCTGGAAACTGCTCTACAAGAGGAATGGCGATTGCTTAATTCTGCGGTTGTTGACCACCTAATTGAAAGCATGATCACAAGGTGTAAACTTTGTATACAGATGAGGGGGGATCACATCTCTATCAATGTCCTTTTTTTCATTTTACGCTGTTTATTTTCACTTTATACATAATTCTGTTTAAGTCTCCAGTATGTCATTATCTGATAACTTACAAAAATTTAATATTGTTTTTATTTCTGTATATAATTATTTCTGTATATAACTATTTATTTTGTTTTGTGCATAAATATATATGCTACTTTCCTGCCGAATTTTGTGACAATTAAAGCGGTATTTGTTGATTTTTTTGCATTTTACATCTTCGTGCTTAACTTTTGGAAGTGAGTGTATATCGCAGCTTGGATACAACGAAAATAATAGGCATCTTTATGAAACTCATCTCTGTCAGGATAGCTAGTGGATATACTGGTAGCGACTGAAAGAGACATGAATATTCTGTTTATGAAACTGCGAAAGGCTCGAACTGAAAATTTTCAAAGCTTTTAAAGTTATCATAGTATGAGTTCGTTTAACCACTACTCGCGTCATTAGTTTACATAGCATAAAAAAACGTCTTGTTTTTCTTTGATCATTTTAAGTCAAGTACATCCAGGGTAGGTTCTTGGTATATTTTGTTGAATAATGCTTAATTTTAGTTAGTTAATGGAAAATAAACTCTAGAAAAGTACAGATTAGTTGAATCTACATTTCAATAAGGTCTTGACATGAAGTGCATGAAGTGACCGAATATTCCTCATCTAAAATCAGTACAAATTTTTATTATAATTAATTTATCATGGTCATGGAAAGACTACATTCCTAACTGAAAAACTGTTTAGTAACTGAAAACCTCTTGTATTAACTGAAACATTGTAGAATATATATATATATATATAT
>KK120894.1:50733-85503 GCA_000611955.2 Stegodyphus mimosarum | reverse complement strand
CTACTTCTCGCATTCCGCTATAGCCCCCAGTTTATATGCCTAACACGAAATTTGAGGGGGAATAACACTCGGATATTTTGTTTTAATTAACTCAACTAATCAGCCAAGCATTAAGTTAAGATCGCCTTATCGGGATGAATGTAAACCGTTATCTTTTGCACTTAAAATACTTACATCATTTTTGACGTACACGTGAACCTAAAATTTAAAACTATATAAAGATATAATCAATGAGGTATTTTATAAATATTAACCCATTTTTTCCGACTTTAATATATACTGTAAATTCTCCCTACGTTAGCTCTCATCAAAATGCAAATTTGATTTACACCTATATAAAGAAAGGGTGTTTTAGAGGTAAAACGTTTAGCAGCTATGCTTTCATTTTTCCTTTCTATCGCCTATCTTTTCCAGTTAATATTCTGGCATTAGCCATTTGCTAGCCGAAGTTAAATCGCACCATGAAAGTTTGAACTAGCTTAGTTAGACCAGATATGTATAATCTCCGGCTACGATAGTTTTTTAAATTGTAAAAATTACTTGATGTTATTTTACTACACTTACGTGGCAGAATTTTGATTGTTACAAATGGAAATGTTAACAAATGGAACCTTTTGTTAACTCCAAGCTTAAATAAAAAGGTTTTCTAAAATCTTCATAAGACTATCATAAATTTTCAGGCAGAAATATAATTTCCTTGGGTCCAAAGGCCATTTAGTTAACATTACACAGTTAAAAGTCTATAAATTTGTCCCTTCAAGTCCAAAAACTAATTTTTTTCACTACTTAAAAATTTGATGAAGCCTTAAAAAACGTTTCCTCTTTCATCAAAAATGACATTTTGCCATTAGAAGTAACCATAATATGTTTACCGTCATTACACTTCATTTTTCGTTAGTTATAAAATTTTCTGGATTCTCCAGAAGTTCAACTTGAAGGGCTTTTCTCATCATTATTGTTTGGTTCTAAAGACTAAATCTCATTTTAATTCCTGGGAAATTTATAGCAAATCTTGTTAACATACACTCACTTCCTTAAGCACGGAGAGGAAAATGCTAATTTCCGGAAGCTAATCAGAATTGAAGAGGATGCAGTTCGCTGCAGAGGTAGATGGAAGTATTAAAATATGTTAGGTAACAGCCAATCGCGCTTTCGTGTCAAGAAATATGCAAAAAAGGCAGTAGAAGCCAGCTTTGTGAAGGATTACAGATGTTGATTGTAAGTGCTGATAGAAGGCGTTTAAAACTTTCGTACATTTTGTTTTCAAGACATACGTGTTTCTATGACTTCCAGAAGACGAATGGAAGATTCTGAGCGCTGGCGTGCTGTGGGGCGCATTGAAGCAGGACAGTCGATCACATATGTTGCTCTTTTCTTCGGTGTTCATCATTCTGTAATTTCGCGTTTATGGAAACAATTCCAAACCACACAGACAGTTGTCCGAAGGCCCGTAGCCGGTCGCCCAAGGGTTACAACCCCCCGCGTAAGATCGATATATTGCTATTGTAGCCAAGCGGAATCGCAGAGCGACCTCCACACATGTGACATCTATGGTTACAGAGTCCATTGGTAAGGCGATATCTGCAGCTACTGTACGCCGAAGATTACATATGCGTGGACCACATATGCCCGGGTACCTCGAGTTTGTGTTCCTCTATCCGTCCAATCAAACGGGGCACGATTACAGTGGTGCAAGGAAAATGTCAATTGGAATGTGTCTGACTGGGGCAATGTCATGTTTACTGATGAGTCAAGATTTGCTCTGGAGCCAGATGACAAGCGTATAAGGATATGGCGTGAACAACGAACACGAAATCAGTCCCAAATAATCACCGAATATCACACATTCCGAAGTGAAAGCATTATGGTTTGTGCAGGGATTTCATTAGGATACCACACCGACCTGCACATCTTGAAACGGGGTTCTTTGACGGCTGTCCGGTATCGACATGAAGTCCTAGACCCCTATTGTGAGATTGTACGCTGCAGCAGTTGGCCCTACTTTTGTTTTAATTGACGATAACGCACGACCCCATAGAGCTGACATCGTCGATGACTACCTGGAGAGTGAAAGGATTGCGCGTATGGCGTGGCCAGCGTATTCGCCCGACCTTAATCCCATTGAAAATCTCTGGGATGTTCTCGGCCGTGCTGTATCTTCACGTTACCTACCTCCAGCCACCCTTATTGAGCTGGAAACTGCTCTACAAGAAGAATGGCGATTGCTTAATCCTGCGGTGGTTGACCACCTAATTGAAAGCATGGTCACAAGGTATAAACTTTGTATACAGGTGAGGGCTTTCAACACTCATAAAAAATTAGCTCCTTTTCTTTAATTCTAATCCAGGTTTTCTTTATACTTTTAGGGGTCTAATATCTCTTTATTTTTTCATTTCATTACAATGTTCGTGGCCAGATGGCGGCCCGTTCGTTTTCGCGTTTCTTAGCCAATTATATTTCAAGTAAAATGCTTGTCACTTCTTCCATTTTTCCAAATTTTTAACCCTCAAAAAGAGGAGCCGGTATCTGTTCATCAAAACAATAGATAATGTTAGGTACAAAATCTGCGAGAAACTAAAACTGTTTTTCATCTAATTCTAAATTTTATATTAGCGTATTTCTCTTCCAATTTGATATATTAATACTTTGATCCTGAAACTAAAATTCTTTTCCTGTTCTCTCATTTTTTGAATGAAAGCTGATTACAGAAGTTTACATTGGTAGAGGCTTTCGAAAGTGCTTCTTACAATATAAAGAAATCCACACATTATTAATTAGCGTTAAAATGTTGCGACAAATAAATATAATCAATGAACAATGGAATAAATCATCAAACGGCGTCATTTCCATCAGCTGTAATTTTATTCTCGTTAATCCAATCCCAAAAATAATTTACAAAACATTTTCAAACTTTTTAACGATACAAAAGACTAGTATTAATTATTAATAACTACGCAATTCGGAAGTTCACACCTCCGCAACTTCAGAGTACTTCGATTAAATATTATAAATTCATTTCATTTAAACTGGAATAAAAATTGTATTAGTTTATAGTCAAGGTATTCTGAAGCGCTGGTTTAATCTTAATTAAAATTTTCGAAACTTCTAAAGATAATTTTCCTGAGTGAATTGGTAACATTAAAAGCACAACTGACAGAATTAGACATATACCGGCCCTCATGAGACATATGATAACTTCACTTTCCAATGAATACTTTTAATGCTATTTATATTTTTTACACCATTTCTGTCTTTGAGATGCTAAATTAACTGGAAAAATGTGGATGTTTTCAATTTATTGTTGAGGGGTATTAGTTTTTACTTCAACGTTCCCACACGTGAAGTTTTGTTGTGATTTATCCCTGTATGTCAGTATTTAACGTATTTTTCGCATTCATATGTTTGCTGAATTTTAAATTTGGTTATAAATATGAAATCTTACATGATTAAATATTTTCTTTATGCTTACATAAGTAAACTTTAATCCTCTCTCTCTATATATACACACACACACACATATATATATATATATATATAATGCCCTAAATACGCCCTTATAGGTAAACCATTCTTTTAAATGTATCTTACGAGAAAAATGGTGTTTTATTTCAATGTGGCCTCCCGCGGCCTCATATATGTGAGTTTGAAATATTGTAGGCACTCTACAGAAAATCGTCTCATATTCCGACCGATATAATATGTGTCTACACACATACACATGTATATATAGTACATATATTATTATACTAATATACACATGCATATTTATGTTGATATTAACATACTGATATATATATATATATATAATACACGTAATACACATGCATACGTATTCAACCATAAATTTGAAACTATTATATTAATTTATTCATTTACATGGTATAAAATGCAAGTAGGATACAAAGCATTAATAGTGAGGAAATTTAAACAAAAAATTACAACTTAAATATAGATGAAATAAAGAAAACTGCAATTGATTAATGGTAACTTATTTATTGTTAATATAATGACATATCAAAGAAATGCAATATTTTCTCACTAAAAATATAAATGGAGAGTTTTACGCGAATATTTCTAAATTTCACGCGATTGCTCTTTTAATTTCAGTCAGCGTATTTGCTACATTTCTTACTTGTTGAGCCGATGAAAACACCTGATGCACAACATTTTGAACTCTTTCTTTATTCAGTTAACTATACTCTTAAGAAAAAAGATCGATATTAAAAAATAAAAGGATAATAAAATATGTGCACTCACCGGTCCCTTTAAGTTCCAATACACCTCTCCCAAAACATTATCGAGAAGCCCAGTCAGAAATCAGAAGGGGGATCAATCAATTCGCGCACCACCTATCGATATCCTCGCACCTAATTCTTAAGTTCTCGCCACTAATTTTCCCCTTCAGGATGGTAAGAAAACAAACAACTTTATTCGAAGAAGAGAAGGATGCTGCTCCCTCTCTAGCCGAACGTCTACAGCTGAAGCAAGAGAATGAAGAATCTACTCTCAGTGGTTGCTATGAAGGGGATGGGGCAAACTAGGGGAACTACTTGAGCTTGTTGCTTCGGAGTGCGGAGGAAGACGAACCGAATCACAACTCGCCGCGAGAGGATACAGTCTAATCAATCTATGTCTACGTCCGAGATGAGGATTGCGTTTCGGATGGCAGTTGGAAAGAAGTAAAATCCGTAAGGTTTATGTTATTTGAATAGATTTTCTAGAAAATGCAGGCGATTCTTTACAGCAATTTTTTCACGCTTAATCGCCATTTTCTAGTTTCCAAAAATGCAAAAAATCGCATAGAAATTTCTCAAGTTAATAAACCTAGAATTAAACTAAGTTTTAAGTTTTTAAATTTTGCATTTATTTCAGTAATTCTTTTATCAAAATATTTTACGTTTTAGAATTCCTGAGCCTTGGTTATTTCCATTCGTTCTATGCAAGTATCAAATAGATCTTTTGAAATATATGTAAACATTTTGGGGAAAAAGGATTCGTTTCAAAGAAAATTTATTTAATTAATAACTACCATTACAATTGTTATTGGATACTAGCTGCGAGGGGCTGCCATTAGTTAATTTCGAAGTGTCTGCGATTTTTAAAGGGTTGTTGCTTTTCGCATGTTAGTTTTGAGAGGTTGAAAAATGCATTAATAAAATATACATTAACTTCCACCAAAATGAAGAAGAAATACACTTACCAGATTAATTAGAAAGTACTCATCATTATCCACCGAACTGATTCAGAAAAAATGTCGTAATATTATAAGAACTTTTAATATGATCTAAACTCTTTTGGCTATATCGATATCTTATCATATTTAATATCACACAACAACTTATAAGGTATTTCCTTCCTCCTTTCTGCATGCCTTCGTGGTGTAACGGTAGCACAATCGGCAAGTATTCGAAAGGTCCACGTTCGAGTTCCGACGAGAGCGCTGCTCATGTTTCACGTCTTCTGCTTCAAAATAATCTAATGTCTCTACAGTGGCGCCCCAACTAAAAGGTGATGGGTCATGATTCTTGACCACCAGGATTTGGCGATTGGGTTCCCCAGTCGCCCTTTAAAAGGGGGACACATATAAAGTTTTTTCCCTTCTTTTTGCATGCCTTCGCGGTGTAACGGTAGCACACTCGGCGGAGAAATTGGAGAAATCCATGCCAGGTTCGAGTCCTGAAGAGAACGTTTCACATTTTTCTCTTCTTTTGTTTTAAAAATGCCTACAAACTAAACTCAAAGTACCTCCTTGTAATCATATTTTTTTTAATTTATTTTGAAAAAATAAAACAACAATCGTTCAAGAAACTAAGCCAATTAAATAAAAGTAATCTTTCATTTAACACGCATATGGGACGGCAAATATTCAAATATTATATATCTTTAAGTCCACAGATATTGTTTTGAAATTTCTTCTTTATACATCTATGGGTATGATAACACCAGTGAAGGTAAACATACAGAAAATTAAATGAAAATAAATTTCGGATTATTAATAATTTTTATGACTCTCGTTCATGTTGATCACTTTGAATTTTATTTCTAAATTTTGACTACTGCCAGATTTCTTATAAGCACTTCGAAATAAAATCTAAAACTGAATCAGTGAATAATTTAAAAATCCTCCTTCTATATGCTGCTACCTAACCAATGTTATTCTTTAAACATTTGTAATGTCTCTCGCTACTTGATCTATTATAAAATGTCGAGGAACTTAGTGAACTAAGTAGCTAATTATCGCTGAGGTCAAGTATTTACAACCTAGACTCGGGAAGGATTAAAATACCCTTTTATTCACTCAAAGAAATAACAACAATTGGACCCTACTCGGGCTTGCAGGAGGACATCCACTCAGGCTTTTAAATCAAAATAAGAAAGTAAGAAACTAATATAATACTAAACTAAATAGACTTCTTCGAAGTTAGATACAAATATCTAACATAGTTGGCTCTTAATTTAAATTAGCCAACGATTATCAACACGCTCGTACAATACGGCTGAGCGTAATAGATTTAAGAATAAATTAGCCAAAACGCAAATACGCGCCGCTAAGGAGTCCTAAGTACTCTCTTTCGAAGTAAGTTGAACTTCCTTAAAGTACTACTTCTAACTAATTTGCATTTAACGCGATTCTGAAAACTCATTCTCGTAAGGAGTTGTAAGTGGGAAACAAGAATTGAAAGGAAAGAGTTTCAAAATAAAAAAATAACTGTTATATAATTAACATACACCTTAACACATTATTTCTGCTACTTCTGTTTGAGATTAGCTTCGCTCGGCAATAAATGGGAAGAAGTGGAATTATTAGTTGTCACTGCTAAAGTTCATGGATGTTCCTGGTAGTGTTGTTCATATAGCTTTTTGACATCATTCAGATTCAGCAGAAGTTTCGGAGCGGACTCCCAGCATATGTTTTCTAAGGTATCGAAGAATGTTCATATCAAATTGGTACCGATACGTTAGACAGTATATTTAAATGGTAAAGAAGCTTTTTTTCAATACATATAACAACCTGTCACATTTAGGTATATAAGATTAATAAGAAAAACATTATATTGTTTCTTCATTTAGGAGCTGAATTAGTAGAAATTAATTGTTACAACTACCGTCTTTTTCCGAAAATAAGACACTGTTTTACTTTCTTTTTTGGTCCAAAATATGCGCTAGGGCTTATTTTCGAGGGAGGGCAAAAATAAAAGTATATTTGTATATTTTTATTTAATATTTATTTTGCACAGAATACATAAATTTAAATTTATTCAATTACAGTCATGTCATCGTCTTCTGGAACATCGTCATAAATAAAATTCTGAATTATATTCTGATTTTCTTTCAAATCCATTTCTTGTTGAATCATTGGTCCGAATCTCTCATGTCTTGCGATATAGCTATCGTTAAATGAATACTTCTTGTCTAAGTAGTCTGTTCGTAGTGCATTGGAAACATCACTATCAGTTATTTTGTCCCATGAATTTTTTACCCAATTCACAACTTCTTGTAAGCCTGGTTTTACAAAATTACCTCAATGATTTCTCACCATTCTGTTTTCAATATATTCATTGATTTCCATCCGCAAATGATCCTTGAATGGCTTGTTTATTGCAATGTCAAGTGTCTGGAGGTAACCAGTCATTCCTGCCGGAATCATTATTTGATCAATCTTCCTCTCAGCAAGAAAGTTTTTCATGTCTTTAGCGCGGTGAGTACTGGCTGAATCCCAAACTAGTAAATCTCTATTCTGACCTCTCAACAGTGGTGGCAGCATAAAATCAACCCACTTTCTCATAACTGCTTGGGTGTACCAGGCTTTTGCACTTTCAATAACATAAATTCCTGAAACACCTTGAATCTGGTCTTTTTTACCTTTAGTGATTAAAATGGCGATACTTTCGTGCCATCTAGACGAATCGCCAAAATACAGGTAACACGTGCACTATCGTAACCGGTAGTAGGAACGTAAATTGATGAAGAAGCCTTGTGGCGAACTGTCGTTTGAGATCCTTGGCCTAGGAATACCGCGGTCTCATCCATAGCAATCATGTTGGAGAGTTGGTATTTCGAAAAATCGATGCCATCAACAAAAAGCTTAAACGCAAGTGCACGCTTAACAACTTCATTGTCTTCCAGCTTAAACAATGTTGTTGATCTCCTTAGAGACAGTTCATATCATTTAAGGAAGTTGTCCATCCAGTGTGACGACGCTTTAAATTCTTCTGTGGATATATCAAATTCAATTGCTGTTTCAAGAGCAAATTTTTGAATATCAGCCCTGCGCACAACCAAAGCCATTGCTCTCCTGCCTACAATCCATTCCCAGATGCAATCTTCCAACTCAGAAAATAACGGCTGCCGACCTGATCCAACTCTGCGTTTTTTCTCATTTCTTTGGTCCACCAGTTGACACAGGTAATCGTAGTCTGCACGCCATTTACGAACCATACGGAGATCCAGCATCTTCTCTTTATAGAATGCTACAAAATTTACACCCCTGGAGTCTTCCACGATTCCCTTTTTGTACTCGACGGAATAGCGCTTTCGTTTTGTACTCATTTTAACTGGGATTAAAAATTATTCAATTTATTGTTAAATAAAATTACGTATGAGGAAATAGTCAGACTTACAAGACTGAAATGAATGAACGTTGTATACTTGCACTGTCGCTCAATGTAGACTGCTGCCTTATGTTGTATTTTTAAGATAAATTCCAAGAATTAATTTGAAATGAACTGTAGAGGTAAACAATTAACTTCTAGGAATATTTTGTTTCAAACATTTCTCGGAAATACGAGTATTATGAAACCTAAACTTATTATTACTTAATAAATCAACAGCATTTTTTAACGAATTCTTTTTGTCACATTATTTTAACTAAAGATTATTTTCGGGAGATGTCTTATTTTACAAAAAGTTCCGAAAATCACGATAGGGCTTATTTTCGGAGGATGTCTTATTTTACAAAAAGTTCCGAAAATCACGATAGGGCATTCGGAGGATGTCTTATTTTCAGAAAAAGACGGTAACAAGGATTTATTTGTTAAAATGCTTCATTAATTATTATTTATTTAAACATTTTTAAATGTTTGCATTAAGAATATCTCAACCTGAAAGGTAGAGCTATAGAAACACGTTTCGGAATAAAACTTACTTTGTTTTAAAGTTTATACCCCTTTTTGCAGCATGCAAGTGCATTTTAATCTCAAGAAACACAAATAATACTTTATTTACAATTTGGATAACGTTTAAACGCTATATAATATACATTAAAAGTTAAATGTTTAGCGAAACTTATAATAAATTTTAAAAAATGTGATCAAGTGATTCGAAATAGCAATTAATAACGTAGATTGCATTAGTGACAAAATGAAAAAGGCAAAAATGAAAGAAACTAAAGGAAGTGAATTTTCCAAGAAATAATTAGGCAGTTGTTAGAGTGCTTATCTTATATTGATCGTTTCATTATAAATGTAAATCCACACAGTATTCATCATGTTTCGAAACAATATTGCAAGTGGTTATTTGCATGACAGTTCTGAGAGTAGCTAGGGTTCCGTTACAGAAGTATTGGTTTCGAAGAGGTATTTTGAAATATCATGTTTATCTTGTTTTGTAAATATTTAGGTAACTAGAGTTTTATCTACGTAAATAGAATTATCAATTCTGCATACTGCAAAACACATGAGGGTCATTCTTTAATTTCTCAAAAATTATATTGAGCGATATCTATGCAATTTCACAGATTTACTTAATTTTGGGGGTAATTTTCTGTTTTTATTTCTTACTTATTACGTCCCTCTATTTTTAATAAATCAATAAACTATATTATTCTGAATTATACTCTTAATGAATAACTATACTTATCAAATGTAATGATATTATTAAATTATAACGATGCTAAATAGACTTAAATCATTCTCCAAATTTTCCTTATATCAAAACGGATGAACGAAAAATGTTTTAAGAAATACTAATTTGAAATCTAAAGAGCATTTAGGGCACATTAAGCGGTTTTAATGAAATTTCTATTATAGCTTAAATGTGCAGTGTTGAGGTTCATTTTCGTTACAAAGAATAGCAAAAATGCTTTTTCCTTCGCTGTGTACAGAATACACACCTTGCTGTGTGTATTCTGCAACGAATTGAGGCTAGCTTGCTTCTAATGTTTTGTAATAGCTGCACGCCTTACTTTTAAGGTATTAATCATCGAATGTAGAAAACATCGCAAATGACTGCAATTGCTCAAAAGACATCAGCAAAATAGAGCAGTAATTGTTCTAATTCTAGAATTAGAGCAATTATTACAGAGTTAAAAATGCAGTTACTAGCATTATAGAGTTAAAAATGCAATCGCTTAATTACTATTCCTGGTGGTGTTTAGAAAATGATACATGTCTGAATATGTACAACACCAATAGCAAATTAAATACTTAATAACAAGGCTCTTAATTTTATACTATCCCTTAGCCTATATACTGACGAAAGCCAATTAAGTATTCACAAAATTATCTTGGATAATAGGCGGCTGGAAGTAATGTTGTAAAAAATAAAAGATATATTATAAATTAACATAACATTGAAGGTTGTTTAGGCATATTTCAATGCGATGAAAAAAACACTTGAAGTATTTTTGCATCTTCACGTGAAATACTGGCTGTTGAAAGCATTAAAAGTAGATTTTCAATTTGGAAGAAGAAAATCTGCTGTTTCCTAAAAAATTTTAATACTTCATTTTTATAAATGTTTACATAAAATTCATCTTATTGAGGTTCATAAATAATATATGCTGTAATCCATAAATTTTTAGTAAACTATCTACCATTTCGACTGATATTCCCCTCTTAATTGCTTCGATAACACTCCAGTATTTCACTTTTGTTTTATCTTTAGATTACATAAGTGATATATAGCATTTCAGATATTTAAATTATGATTCTAAGAATCACCTGAATAACATATTCAAATCGGATTAAGGCACAAAGCATCTTTAAACTTACAACAGGGCTTCTGAAATACTCTAAGAATAATATGCATTAGTTTAATATAAGAGAAATATTTCTGCCGTTGAAATATTTAACACGTTACGACGTCAACGAGAAAACAATAATTCAGATTGCGGGTTTTTTTCTCTCAACGAACAATCATCAAGGCGTTAATGATTAATTTGTTTAATATGGTTTGTATAATTACAGTAAAGCACACGAGGGTTATATACATGAGGTGAGGGATGTTTTCGTGGAGCATTTTCAAATAGAAACTGTCACGTATTTATGTTATATATGGGAGAATTCAAGAAAGCGACCATGCATCTACTCCATTAGCGATAATCTGAGATTGAACTACCTGTGTTCATCTATTTTACAGCTCGGCCACTAACCATGATTAGTTGGCAATTTGTGATCTCATTTCACAGTGTTCGTCGGAGATATAGATTCATATATTAAATAAAACAAAAATACTTTTATTCTGTTTGCTGAATTTTATGACAGCGGATATGTTTCTTTGTCAATCGGCTTTCTCAAATTTATCTTATTTAACATGTTAATTTTGAACAATGTCATTCTTGGAATTTAGTTTCAATATCTCTTTGCTCTTTATGTAAATTCTGCAACTTATTTATATTTCACTTACTTTATATAGTATATACATATATGTTTGTATATATACAAGCCTGTGAATGAAAATTCTAACTAATCTTACTGTCACTTTGGATGTAAGCAACTCTAGTTTTTCTCGTTCAACTCTAAGTTTAATCTCGTTGATAACTTAAACTAAGCATTTGTTTAGCCTTGCTGTGTTACCAGACGATTTATCATCATAGCATTTAAATTTAAAGGCCTGGGATTAACGAATACGATAAAAGTAATATCCACATTAAAAGTTTATTTCCTACTATGCAGCCTACATATACAGTAAAAAATGCAGTCACTTAATTAAAATTCTTGCTGGTGTTTGGAATACGAGACATGTCTGAATATGTGACACACAAATAGTGAATTAAATACATAATAGCTAGGCTCTTAATTTTATCCGATATCTTAGCCTATATACTGACCAAAGCTAATAAGGTACTTATAAAATCAGCGTGAATAACAGGCTGCTGGATCCCCAAACAAATAATATCGAGTTTTTGCTTTTCCAAAGAATGTGTCTTTTAATTAGCCATTTTGCATGTTATCTAATTTACATTTCTGCTCGAGCTGCTGGAAGAATTAGAAGTATGAGACAGATTTAAAATATCAGTAATATGTTAATTATAGTAAGTTTACAGAATAGCAAACTCAATTTTAATTGGGAAAAAACACAGCGATAGAAACGAACTTTAATCACGTATTTTTCATATGTAAATAGCTACATTTTAATTTCTGCTGTGTATAAGTATATATTTGAGTAAGCCAAAAAAACACATATTTTGAAAATAATTTTTATCATTGTACCCTGAAAAAGTGGCCTATCGCCTACCTGAGCAAAATGAAAAAAAAATTCAAATAAAATTATATTTTTCAATCGAGCATTGCACTCACAGTTTTGAAAAATGGTGAAATTTTGATGTTTTTGCCATTTTTTATAGCTACTAAACTCACAACTATCGAAACACTGTGAGGCATGAGGAACACGAAAAGTGTTTGAAACTTATAATTTCAAAATACTTATTGTTCGCGCATAAAGCTAAAAAACACATTTTGTGTAAAAATAGCAATATTTCGTATTTTTTATTACAAACCTTTTAAAAGGTGAATTTAATAAGCAAATATATTGCGTAATTGTAAATGTTATGTAACCATAATATTATGCACGTAATAGACAATTCTATAGTCGTTGTCAGAAACGAAATAAAAAGAAAAACTGATCTGTTGTAGAATCAATCTATTCAGCGTACAATACTTTGATGGAAGTAGAGATGGCAAGATTGTAACTTAAAAAATTAATTCAAAGTGTTTTCGAAGAGCTGAAAAAGTGGATCATTATTCCCTTACATAAAAACCTGGATGAGAATATATGGGCTATGTTCTCTTTCTGCACAATTTACTAAAGGCATAATGTCTGCCTGAGCTTAGGAAAATACATTGATGAAATTAAGTAGTTGATACATTTTACTCTGAATTGTTACACACTTCTTTGGTTTAAAATCTACACCAGCAAAAATTTCACAGACTATTTAAAAATAGTTTCGGAAGCCATCCGAACATCATGATATATAACTCAAAATTTACAGCAAGCCATCTCAGCAAAATGCTTTTTTTGTTCATCCGTAAAATTTTATCCTTGCAATGATGGATGAGAGAAGACATATTAGAGATCTAGGACTGCGTCTGTTGTTGAAAGCCCGATCTTTTTTCAAGGGAAAGATTATTCGATACTTCAACTTGCCAAATCTTAAGTTCGAAGCAACAGACTACGTCAACATCATTTGGTGGGATAGTTGCAATATCCCTCCTTCTCCACTGTTAAGAAACATTACGGATGAGGACATCAAAAATCTATTAAAGACTGGCACATCGTTACCACTAGATTTCCGAAGATTTCCTTGTCACACTCAGGCTCTAGAATGGTATGTCAAACTCGTTACCGAAGCATCTAAAATGGTGTATGGCGCTCATGCTAGAGGCGGCTTGTTTAGGACGATGTATTATACCTGGATTTCAAACAAAAAACAAATAAATGAAAAAGAAAATCTAAAAGGTTTCAGATTTTAAATTACGTCCAACGGGGTGTTTTTTAACATTTTGTGTGTTAACTTTATTTATTAAATATCATGTACTTCGCACTTAAACCAAAAAATTCAGTTCAAGAGAAACATTGCAAAATAATTTTAAATTCATTATATCTTTAGAATTTCCGGTACACAGTTCTCACGCGCTGGAGATAAAAACGTTTTTTCTGTACAACGTTGCCATTGCTCGCTTTGAAATCCTTGAGTGAATTAATCAAAAATTCGTTAAAATTTTACAAAATATGAATTCGATAATAAAACAAATTCCAAATTTCAAATTTGGGCTTCCAGATGCCGATATCCGCAGTAGGATTACTTAATTCAAAATTGGATGGCTCTAGGTACCGTTGTTTTATCCCAATGCGAGAAACATACATACATTTATGCAGATTCTTCATTATTTAATTTCTTCAAATATAATACAGGGCGATAATTTGTTGGCAATAATTTGAAAAGTGAAAAGACATTCAGAGTGATTCGACGCAAAATCGCAAAACGAAAACAATTGCCCTTCAAGATCAAATGCCTTTTGACTAATAAATAAAGAATTTAAAAATAATCTGAAAGCTATCAGATTTTAAATTGCACCCAAAGGACTTTGTTAATGTTTTGTGTGTTACCTTTATTTATTAAATATCATGTTCTTCGCACTTAAACCATAAAATTCAGTTCAACAACAATATCGCAAAATAATTTTAAAATGAGCACATCTTTAGAATTTCCGAGACACAGTCCGGCGCACGGGAGATAAAATGGTTTTCTTTTTTCGAACAATACTGCCATTGCTCGCTTTGAAATCGTTGAGTTTGTTAACCAAACATTCGTTAAAATTTTACAAAATATTAAATAGATAACAAGACAAATTCCAGATTTCAAATTAGGGCTTCCAAATGTCCATATTCGGGTGGAAACGAACGTTATTCAAAATTTGATGACTCTAGGTACCCTTGTTTTATCACAATGTGAGAAACATATATGCATTCATGCAGATTTTTCCTTATTTAATATCTTTAAATATAACACAGGTTGACAATATCTGGTGGCAACAATTTGAAAAGTGAACCATCATTTATAGTGAAACAGCGCAAAATGCCAAAAAGAAATTAATGTTGTATTATTATTAAAATTTAACATTATTAATTTACTCATGGGTGGAATGATCGTATAAACATAATACAAACTTTTAAATCGTATCAACACTAAGATACTGCAAAAAGGTGTAATTGTGTGACATACATTGAAAACAAAATATCGGTAAGATAAATGTGTATCAAACAAGTATAGTTGTCAATACCATATCAATAATACAACAGGTGTAATATTTCCTAAAAATGCGTTGTGAAACAGTAATCCGTTCTATTAAATTTAAGGTTGATCCAGTGTTCTAAATTAAGAGTGAAACAAACAAGTTTAAGTAAATTTAAGCTTAACATTTAATGGAAGAAAACAAAATTTGCTATAATATTTTAGATACACAAGTGGTGGTAGTTACAGATGTGATTTACCAGTGTTTTGCAAAGAAACTGGTAGAAAACATATCTTTATACAAAAAGGGGGCCCCTCTTAAAATTAGAATTCTTTTTTTAAGTGTAATTCAGCTCCTTCCATTTGGTTGAAATAAAGAGCTGAGTAGTGACATCCTTGATTATACTGATATCTATAAAGAGTAAAGAATACATGTTAGTATATACTAGGGAGTAAAAACTGGATCTTCTGCCCTTTCAGTCTTTAGACTCGGTTCTCTATGCGTTTCAGACCCTCGTTGGTTTCCTCTTCGCTGTTTTCAGCCATCTTATCAGCCAGGTACAAACAGCGATTCGCCTCTTTGCCGATTCGCCCCCGAAAAATCCGCTGCAGGCACCTTTTTCTTCTCGCCAGCCTCCGGCTTGGCGGTGCTTGAAGTTCCAAAAGTCCCCAGTTGTAAGGCAACCCTATGAGGAGTATCCATGGCATTACGATTAAGATAAGTATGTATTACATAACATTAATAGTCCTTTTGGGCAAATTGCCACTTTGGAATAAGAATTTAAAATGCACTTTTTGATAACAAAATTCAAAACTATATTCACCGTTTGTTTCCTAAAAGCTCAAAAATAAAATTACCAGAAATTACGAAATAGAGTTGTTTTTATAAAAAAATATGTTTATTTCAAATTTTTAAGCAAATAATAAAGTAATTTGAAATTACAGGTTTTAAACTTCACTTGTTTTCCTCATGCCCCAAAATTCATAATAAGAGTAACTACATTTTGGTAGTTGTAATCAGAAAATTAGTCGATTTTAGTAACTATAAAAAATTGATAAAAATCATCACAATTTCGTTATTTTTCAAAACTTTGAGAGCGATGCGAGAATGAAAGATCTATTTTTTATGAACACCTTTCCCCCCCCCCATTTTGCATAGCTAGAAAATAGGAAATTTTCCGGAGTATAGCGACAGAAAAAATTTAAAAAGCGCTTCTTCTACCCATCCTAATACATATGCAGAGAGAGAAAGAGGTAATTATTAATTTTTTTTATTAGAATATCCTCTGGGAAATGAAGTGCAAAAACTATTATGAAACGAATCTTACCAAAAATGTTAATTCTTTAGAAGAGTGAGATAAAACTAGGAAAAAAATGCTTAGTGTAAGTTTTAAATTACAATGAAATACATATTAAAAATCTCAAAATACTAAAACAAGCATTTAAAAAAAAAAGAGATTAATTATTGCTGATCCCGTGGAAGAAGTCTCACCTGTTAAACGGAGTAAGTCTTTTTACGCAAAATCCGGAATAATTAAGGCATGATCGTGGTTCGTTTCCTTCGTATACTTGAATGAAATTCCCTTCGTAATGAAAAAAAAAATAGCTAAGAAATATATTTTCTTGGTTTTAAATTAGAAATCTTTAAATAGGTGAAAGAAATTCGCCGACGTGATCTAATTCGATATATTTACAAATTTTTAAACTGGGGAATGGCAAAAACGTCAATTTAAAAGCATGTCAATAATTCATATAAACATTATAAAGTATTTCACCCACATTCTTAGCATACCTTCGTTGTGTAGCGGTCAGCACACTCGGTGCGTATTCGAGATCAGTGGTTCGAGTCCAGGCGAGGGCATTGATCTTTTTTCACACCTCTTACTTTCAAAAGAAACCTAATGCGTCTACAATGGGACTTGAACTAAAAAGGTTCTGGATGGATTTGACGATTGGGTCACATAATTCCCAGTCGCCCTTTAAAAGGGAAAGTCTATAAGGTATTTCTCCCATCTTCTTAGCATGCCTTCGTGGTGTAGTGGTCAGCAAACTAGGCGCGTATTCGAGAGGTCCGAAGTTTGAGTCCCGGTGAGGGCATTGCTCATTTTTCACATCTTCTGCTTTCAAAAAGTATCTAATGTCTTTACAACATAAAGTTAGAAAATTATGCAATTTAAATTAGTCATCAGTTGCAGAAAAATAATTTTTAATAAAGTAAATTTAATAATTTCTATTAAGGTTATTCATTTAAATGTTTTCCATTGATAATTTCAACAGCTTGTATCAGTATAGCAGTGTAAAACTAGAGAAGAGAAAGCTGACATAACTTGAACTAAAATTGTAGGTGACGGAAGAAATGTAAAATCATTTTCAGATTTCATATCCGAAACATTATACAGCTCCTAAGCTGTTTTCACAAATTTAAATTTGTCATACGTGCTAGCCTGTATTATTATTAAAATGAAAGATAATGATTTACATGAATGAACACCTTATCAGAAATATATAAAAGAATATGCAGTCGAGTAATTAGGGATCGTTAATTCAAAATAAAACAAATTTCTAGAATTTTAAATTTTCTTGAAAACTCCTCATATTTTAAAAATACTGTCTGTTGAAATTACATAACTTCGGCATAAATAATAATAAATTTTAAGAGTCTGCCTTCGTTCGTCTATACCTTTCTCACGAAAAATGGAATCCAAAAATGGCGCTTCTGTTTCCCTGACAAATGAGACGGAAATAAACAAGTGATTTATTTTTGGGAATATCATCTTACAACCATACCATTACATGATGTGTCAGCAAAGAAATGCTGTCTGTGGCATATAGCACTCTAGTGTTTGGATATTTATTATTTGAAATATATTTTCTTCGAACGTTCCTATTATACTTTTAGTTTACGAATTCCATTTTATAAAACATATTTTTACGTGTAGCCCCATTTCTTGTCATGTCTTACAAAAAATGCAATAGAATGTTTTTGTCTAATTTTATATCGAATGCAAGTAATTGCAAATAATGATTATTCACCGTAAATGAAGTGATAATAACTTAACATATTGCGATACATTCTGTTTGTTTGAGTTAATGAAATTCTGAATTAAACAATTAATTCTGTTATGTTTCATATTATATGTTACAGGGTCCTCTTTCGTCAATAATAATTTTAATAATAGTTAGAGTAATAATTTGTTTCATTTTCGGTAGATAAATTATTTTGTTAAGAATCTCAGACAATTTAAAATATACTCTATCAACATCCACTCTTTTCATGGGTTACTTATTTTATTCTGGCCTTTATTTCTTATTTATTATAATCACGTTATACGCTATAATAGTTGTAAATAAAGCTGATAGAATGAAACACTCACCAGTAGCTTACAGAAAAAAACTACTGAATATTAATATTGCGTCTTCGTACAAGGGCAGAGCATTTGGTTAACCGGTTATAATTTACGCATCGGACGCAAATCGCACACAATTGTCGGGTGGTCAAATTCCGAACCCTGTGTCGATTGTTGTGTGGAAAGTTGTGTCGATTGTTGTGTGGAAAGTTGTGTCGATTGTGTCGATTTGAAAGTTGTGTTGATGAAGATATTGCTTTAAGCGATCTTTGTCGAAATCTGACAGTCTTCATGAAAGTTGATCATAAAATTAATCAAATCGCTTTCTCAAATAAAGGGAAAACCATTTGTTTCCCTTACTTTCAACAATGAAGTTACTCTTGCAGATAGTGCAAGTTGTTTTTGCGGCTTCTGTTACACTTGATCTTTGGTTAACCTCAAAGAGCACGGTTCTCATCGGTCACCGGTGTTTAGTTTTGTCTGCTTAGCGTTTCGTCTTCAAAGTGCACAAAATGTTAAACTGAAAGAGAAAATGTAAAATTCAAAAATAAGCTTTGGAACTTAATTTTACGTAGAATTTGACCGAAATTCTTTTACTCTCAAGGCGATCAAATGACATCTGTCTTCTTTAGAAGCAAAACAGTTTTTGCAATTTGTTATGCACTTTTTTCCTCTTGAAGATGAGGAACCGAAATTTGTCACTTTGGATATCTACAAAGTTCTGCTTTAAATTTACACCAAACTAAATGTGCTTTTATTCATGTTTTTAAATAGTCAAAATGGATTCCGAATTAGATCACACCGTGATTTTACGAACAGGAACTACAAACCAAATAATTGCAATGGAATAAGGATGAACGAATGCTTAGCAATACAATTTTGTCAACGCGTGACAAAACACTACAAACTTAAAAACAGTTAAATAGTTCAACCCAGTTTCGAAGCTATTCAAAATTTTAGGATTTTGGTACTTATAATGAAATACGAATCAGTTTCCCATCAAATGTTCTTCATGAAGGCATTGCTCTCTTGGCAGATATTCCTAGTGTTTTGCATTAAGTAGTCCAACCACCAACCATGGAATATAATCGTAATAGGATATTTACATAATTTAGATAGTATGTAAAACAATAACGTGTATATTTTAAAGTTAATACCCTCATTTTGTAGCATTTGCCTGCAGAAAGAAATATCTATTTTAAATTTATAAAATTAATTTGCAATATTTTTAGAATTTTAGTATTGTTATTGATATCCTCCATTGAAATTGTTTCGCATTTTGATAAGTTGATAATTTGTTTTATCGCCTTCTAAGGTCATCTTTTGTCATCTTGTACTCCCTTTTCGTTTTAATGAACAGTTAGATTTTCGGTCTTTAAGAATCTGTGCAATAAATTTGATTCGCAAAATGCGTTGTTCTGAAGTAAATAAATGCATCTTTCGCACTTGTGAGAGAAACTTTGAGTAGGAAGCCATCTGCTCATTTATTTTTTATATAAGAAGATACTTAATCTTGCGATTTGAGAAACCTTATAAATTGAAAAAAAAGAGAAATATTAAATTGCATTATTATCAACAGTGCACTTGAAAGATATACATTTTGAATTTTAAATCTAATGACAAAAGGCTCATAAATGTGTGCTGTCCCATCGTAATGTCATTAGTCTTCAACAGAAAGAGATGAAAGGGAAGACATTAAAGTAATTTTTACAGAAAAAAAAATAACACATACGTTGCTTTTATGAAGAAATATTTAAATCTAAACACACCCAACAAGCTATTTAATTCCTAAATGTAAAGGAAAACTTGATTTCTTCATAAATAATGTTATTAATGTAATTTTATTTTTAATTTTTTAAAGGCGTACAAAATAATTTGACTTCGAGAAAATGATGCATTTGGCTGACTTATAATAAAGGAGGGAACACTGTAAAGTTATTCATTCTAATTATACTTATTTTATAAAAGAAAAGGCGATTGTCATTGAGAAACAAAGAACTCAATTTCATTTCTTGTAGAATTGGAGATCTAGGACACAGAGATCTGAGATTTATTAACTGTTTCGTGTTTGACTGTTATGAATGCAAATAGATGATTCAATTTTATAAAGAATATATAAGGAAAATTCCTTAAATAACATTGAAAATTTAAAGCAGGAAAATTTTCTTTGGATATTAAGTATACGTGTCATATTTTAAAGACAGGCTGTTGCACATCCATTCAAAAATAAAATGGGATAGTTCTACATCACCCGTTCTGCTCGGTCGATTGATGAAATTCAACTTGCGTTTCTCATATCTCGAGAGCGCGACTTAGGGTTACATGTGATATAACCGAACTCGAGTATATTATATAAGATAAAATACGTATTCTAAAAAATTAGTTCTCAAAATTTTAGATCCTCAATGTTAATTGAATTTGGTTCATATTTATTATTAGCTCTTTTTTTATATTAAACTACTACTAGATTCCTTCTTTCACAATTTAAAATTTATGTTCAATCCAAATAAACTGCCATACGTTTCATAATTTTTTTTAATTTTGCATTAAGTAAATAAAAAATATTTTTAGAAAAGGTTTGAACAAAAACCTATAAAATTTTCAATCCCATCTTAAATTAGAAATATTTCTCAGCATTTCTGAAAAAAAAAGCAGTTTTTTATTCAAAATTTCGTAAATGATATACACGAACATATATATATTGCCACCTTTTGAAATACGACATTTTTGTTTTAAACAATAATGACTCCAAATGTAGTTTATAGATTTTGTTATAACCTTCAAATATAGCCAGAGTTATTTTAATCTTAAATTTCAAATAGATGTTTCGAAGAAATAAGCATATGGAATATTTTTCCTCGATGTTATTAATGATGCAAAATAAACGTTTATCAATAATATATGGACAGGTGATTTTTTAATTTATAAGGAATATTAATCAAATTTTAATACATATTTTTTGTTTTCTTTAATGTTTAATTAAAGTTAATTTTTACCTCAGCGATGCTATCTTCTATTTTTACTTTACTTCATTTAAGTCGAATTTTCTGGAACTGAGAAAGTTTTGATAACAAAATATTAAAAAGTAATTAAACAATTCAAATGATTCAGTTTTATAGCATAATAACTCAAAACAAATTAGTGCATTGAGAGCTCAAGTTATATGGATTAATATTTAATAACGAATTAAATTTGTTTTATCAAGTGAACTTATAAGGTATTTCTCCCACCTTCTGCGCATGCCTTCGTGGTGTAGTGTTCAGCACGCTGAGCAAATATTCCGGAGGTGCGTGGTTCGAGTCCCTTCGAAGTCGTTGCTCATTTCTTACGTCTCCCGCTTCGAAATAACCTAATGTCTCTACAGTGGCGCCCGAACTAAAATGGTGGTGGATAATGATTCTCCACCACCACGATTTCGTAACTGGGGCCCCTACTCCCCAATCGCCCCTTAGAAGGGGGATTATATAAGGTTCTTCGCATGCCTTCGTGGTGTAGTAGTCAGCCCGTTCGACGCGTAAGCGAGAGTCCTTGGTTTGATCCCCGGCGAGGGCATTGCTCATTTTTCATCTCTCCTGCTTCCAAATAACCTAATTTCTCTATAAGCTTTATTGCATATTTAAAATAAAATTTTAAATGACTAGTAAATTTTATTTGTCTGATTCCTTTTCCCGAATCTCGTCGCATTATCTTGCGTTAGGTTACTTTTTTATGAGCATAGCAAAGTGCACAAGAGCTATTTGTCTAAGGAGAATACTTTCGTGGATGACTTTCTAAGAGAAACTAGTTCGCATTCATATTACACGTGAGGAAACTGTGAAAATATATCCAGTTTCTTCCGCATGAGCTTGAACTTAGGAGACAATATGAATATTCAAAGATCTTTATGAAATTATGCCCTAATGGTGGAGCTCGCTTAAATTAGGAGACTCTAATTTGCTATTAGTTATTATTATTATTAGTCTCTAATTTGCTGTTCCATTTTTAAATATTTAAATTATTATTACTTTCATAGGCACAAAAAGCACAGTTAAAGTTTTGTTACCAGTAAACTAGCAAGCCGAAGTGTAAATAACTGTTCATTCATATAGACTACTAGTATTTTTCTATCTTGTAGTGTTATCTAAGCTAAAGACGAGATGATAACTTCCCTGCGTGCGGGAAATATTAAGCAGGAGTTAGATTTTTAGATCAGTGCCACCAGTTTTATTTTACAGTGTGAGGTACCAAAAAAAATCTATCTGAAGTTTTAAATGTTTGGCTCTGCCGGTTTAAATATCCTCGTACAAAGAATATTTCAAATAGCTAATTTTCCTCCTATTAATTAGAGATAAATTAAAAAATATGCTCTTCAGTACGCCAATTACTGGTCTTAAAATTGTCAACATATATGTTTTAAATTATTTGGATCAGCAGGTGGGATAGAATAAATACTGGATTTTGGTGACCAGAAAATTCTGGGAGATGCTTCTATTATTGGTTTTTGGAAATCAATCTATCATTTGGTGAACTTGTTTTAACTCAGTTACTTGTATTCTGAGCTTTTTAACTTTGAATTTAATTTGCAACTAAAATGTCTAGAAAATGGAAAGTTGTCTTCCTGAAAGTTAGAACTAAAATTTTAAGAGAATTTGACAAGAATATAAAATTTATGGGAATATAACGGTCGAAGAAAACTTAATATTATTGTGAAAACTTTGAAAACAAATATTTCTGCAAACAGAAATCTAAAATAAAAGTTTCTATAAAGCAATCGTGATATGGACTTTATTAGCCTTAGTATTCCCGACAGCTATTAAATAACATTCCAACTTTAGGACTCGCCCTTTATTTAATTCCAGCGAATCCTTTTCCATAGTGTAGAGCTTTTCTAACGTTTTGGTTGATCAACGTTAAGAGTTTCGAATCAATCCATCGATTCGTGTTCACGTACTAAAATAATAAACATACAAGCAATGCTTCAATTTTCTATGCTCCTAGCGACATCAAATTGACAATACTAGCTCCATTAATTGTGTTCGATATCGTTATATACATGTAAGATTAAGAAATACCTTAATTTTAATTTGAAATAGCCCCTTGTCTCTCCATTCTAATTTGGCTGATTCCCATTCCTATTAAAGCACTACTGCTTAACACAAATCTCTCTAAAGTGTGTTACTTCAAAATTAATCCACGTCATATTATTCTTGCGTAACGGCTGAAGACGCGGACACTAACAAAACATTTCAACCAATAATAATTTCAAATTTGCAGATCAAAACTTAAAATTAACCAATCACAATAAACCACAATTAAATTACTGTGAATCTAATTTTCATTTTGGACTGTGGTAATATCTCTCTCTCTATTCTCTTACAAAATTATTACATATGCATTCACATTCAGTTATATATAACTCTGACCCTTTGTGAATCGAAAAAATATTTTTTTCTTTTTACAATGAATTACAATTTATATGCATGCAAGTAAGATGAGTGAGTACGTGAAAAAAGGTCAGTGAATACTTTTACAGAAATCCTTTTATTAAATATGAATCTTTATAGTTGTTTCATTCTTGCCACTAGATGGCGGGCATTCTTCCTTCTCTTTCTCTGACTGAGGTCTGAGAACGAGATTAGATTCCAACGCTCATTGAGGAGCTTCAATACAAAACTTCTGCCTTAGAAAACAGCTAAATGTAATATATAAGATAGCTGTCTTAAAATATTTAGTACCTATTTTGTAAATAATGTAATTTAGTAGTTCTGTGAATAAATTAGTAAAGACAAGATGACCTCTTACTTGAAAGAAACCACTTACTGGGAAGATAGCGATTATTAGAAGCTGGTGAATAAGATGTATCACGTTAGAGACTTTAAATTAATTTTTAAATAGATGAACCTGATGCAACTGTAGTATATTACGCGCAAATTCAAAAGACGAAACACGGAATAGCAAAAATGTAAAATGTCTGCAAAATTGACTTGAAACTAAGGAGGAAATTAATTATAAGAATCAAAGCATCAAGAAAATGTAAAAAGGCAAAGCTTTGCTAGACAGAAAGAGAGCGATAAAACAATGAACAATGTTAATTGTTTTGCGGCAAATAGGAATTAATTATGTTGATAATCAGGGACTTGTAATAGAAGATACAATGGTTATCAGACAATTATTATAGAAGATACAATGGTGAAATCCAAATAAAACGCAAAAAGTAGAATGCTTAAAAAGTAAGCAGCGTGAAATACTAAATCTGTAAAATAGGTACTTGAAAAATGCTTATTAGCTAAAAGAAATATAATTATTTCTCATTCCAGTAGCCAAATGAATAAAAACACAATTGTAAAATGAAAATAAATACTTTAAAATCATTACATATAAAAAAATTAAACATCATCTATACAAAACGTGTTCTGTTCTATAATGCCCACATGAATTTCACTTAATGTTGCTCCGTGACATTAAGGGCTTTTCGGTTTTTTTAATCTTTCTCTCTTTGTATATTTATATATTTTGTATATTCATATACATTATGTGACTTTATACATATATACACTCACGTTTGTGAAAATTGCAACACCAAGAAGGAATCGTCATAATTGAATGCAATTTAATACACAGTTGAGTGGTAGTGGTACAAATAAATGATTAAATGTTCAAAGCAAACAAACAAGAACAAGAGATCAAAATCAGTATTTTGTGTGGCCCCCACGCGCCGCAATAAGTGCTGCTACACGACGTGGCATGGAGTCAAACAAAGTTTGAATGTCTGACTGAGGAAGAGCATTCCATATCGTTTGTACGCGTACCCAAAGTTCGTCTGCAGACGCAACAGGACGAGGATCACGAGCAAGACGCCGACCAATGACATCCCACACATGTTCAATTGGCGACATATCCGGGGAACACGCAGGCCAAGGAAGAAGCTGTACCTGCTGCGCTGCAAAGAAGGATTTAACAATCCGAGCAGTATGAGGGCGGGCATTGTCCTGTTGAAATACAGCGCCTGGCAAGCTTTGAAGGAAGGGAACAGCTTCGGGCTGTAGAACTTCACGGATATACCGGTTGCTGTTCAGATTGCCCACAATTCGTAGCAATTGAGATCGTCTATGATATGCTATGGCGCCCCAGACCATAACTCCGGGTGTTCGTCCACTGTGGCGTTCGATAATGCACTCCGGAAGGTGGCGTTCACCGGCATAGCGTCTGACACGAATGCGGCCATCATGGTACCACAAATTAAAGCGGGATTCGTCAGAAAACACGACATGCTGCCAATCAGCACGCCAGTCTCTATGCTGATTGGCCCATTGTAGCCGCAGGCGGCGATGGTCGTGCGTTAGGGGGATCCTGTATAAAGGAGTCCGTGCGCGCAGTCCACACTGCAGCAGACGTCTACGAATTGATGAAGCACACAATGAAACACCTGTAGCTATTGACCACAGTGCTGCCAATTGTCTAGAGGAAGCTGTACGGTCCGTCCGCGCCATGCGGACCAGGTGTCTATCATCGCGAGCTGACGTCACATTTCGGGGTCCACTCCCGGATTTCCGAGTTGTCCGACACTCGTCCGTCCACTGCTTCCAAACGCGCATCACTGTGCTGCTGTTACGCTGCACACGAGAGGCTACTGCACGATACGACAATCCAGCTTCACGAAGGCCGATGATTCTCCCTCGTTCAAACTCTGTAAGTTGTTCAAATCTCGCTGTCTTTCGTCGACGAGGCATAAGTACAGATTGAGTTAACGTTTACCACTAGCAGATAACCACCGATAACCATACACGCCTCGCTACAGCCGTCTATTTATTCGGATCCATCAGCCGTTCAGAGGGCGCTGCTCAGCATACGCATGCGCTACGGATTTGCAATTCTAATCATTTGCATATCATGCGCTACTTTGCATTTCCTGTAAATTTCAGCTCACTCGCGTAAGTCCTTCATGGTGTTGCAATTTTCACAAACGTGAGTGTATATAATGAGGGTTAATATTTCATATATATATATATATATATTTACTTACACACACATATATATATGTAGCATATAAAGTACGAAAAAAACTGTTAAATTTAATTTAACAATAGTCCTTTTAATTCCTCAATTTAATTTGCCTATCTCTCCTTTCTGTTGTAAATTGTTTCTCGACTTTCATTTTTTTTATGTAATCATGGTGTAATGAGGATAACTTTATCCAATCAGATTGCTTTAGTATATGCTATACCGCTGCTATTAAAGATCAGTCCTATTTTTCTAGTTTTCTTGCTGCTGGCAACACATACTTCTTGTTTTGCTTTGTCCATTGTTTCAAATGATAAACAAAACTGTGGGGGGCATCTCGCGCCCAAAATGATGCGCGATTGAGAATTAAATGCGCAGAAATAAGCTTTGTAATCTTGGTATCTTCATCCAGGGCTGCTAGTATTTTTTTCGTTATGCATATCAGGTATCTACGTAGCTCTGTCATTTTATCTACGCGCTTTAAAGCGCGTCACAGAGTACTGTGATCATACATGAGACATTTCAACGACTCTATGTTTGTTTCAACGAAACGTTACCTACAGGAAAAGTATCTGCAAGCTCAAAACTAACGAACAAAAGGAAATGTGGCATTTACTGCCGTAACTCATGCTCATTTACTAGAAAGAAAAAAAAGTGTTTTCAAATGAGGTCAAGATCACCCATTGATGAACTGAAAGTGTGTAGAGCAAGAAATCTTTTGCTTCGAATTTTGCTCGTGTTTAAGCACTACGTTCGTCGGTTTGAAATTTAAATAACATCGAGTAAATTATCGAATTTGTTTTCCGGACGTAAAAAATGTTAAAGTTTCACAGTGAATTCATTACTTTTGGCCTTCAAAATTAGCGTTGTTTCAAATGAAGTGAAAAGCATTATTATTAAAACTTGAAACTGCAATAATTCGGTATTTTGTTTTAAATAGCTTCGAATTTACAAGTTAGTAATTTTAATGATTTTGTGATTTATCTTTAATGCTTTTAATGTTGTCTTTATATGTTTAAATTAAGAAACCTATTGATTCTCTGACAAAAGTATAAATGCAGATAAGGTCAAAAAACGTAATATATATAAATATCTTCAGCAGAATCAGAAATTATTTCTATTGCCAATGATAATTTTACCTGTGCTGTATTCTAGCTCACAAAAGGATGTTCCAGTAGACAAATATTTGACGTTATTTGCAAAACGATGTGGCACAAAATGTGTTTATAACAAAGATAAATTAAGTATATTTTCAGATTTTTTAAAAGCTACTATGCCTTGCCATTTTTTTATCCGCGAATGCGTTGAAATCGAAGCTTGGAATGTATTAAAAGAAACATTAATATAAACAATTTAAAACTGAAAGATGAGATAACTAAATTAAATGAGAAACTAAAAGGACTAAAGTAAAATTCCTAAAGTAAAATTATCAGATTTCTTTTGTTGTTTATACCTTAAATACATGGACACTAAAAGGCTTTTGGACTGAAAACATTAATAACACTCTAAAATATTATGAAAGTTTATATTTTGATATTATTTAAATAATTATTTTAGTCAACTTTTATTATTTGTATTTTTCAAATTATATTCCTTTCCATTTCCATGCTTTAGCACTTTAACTCTTAAAGACTTTTCTGTCGCCAAGCTTTTTGCTCGCTGAGAATTCAAGGATAAGTAAAATAAAAAAATGCGGAAATCAGAATTATAACTTAAATTATCAATATCCCCTTGGCTCTTCATTTAAATTTGGGTATTACCCCTCTCTAATCTAATTTTTTGGACTGCGTCTTTTATAGGTTAATCCACATCATATGACTTTTACGTAACGAAGATGATTTAGCTAATTCGGAACTCAAAATTTCGAGAACTGAACCTCATTATAAGCTTCCATATTGGATAACTACGTACTTTGCCTCTACATCTGTTGCCGCTAGGATGCTGCTGCGCTGCTTTCAAAAAACTTAATTTTAAGAATTCCTTTTTGAATATTCTTAAGAATTTTATTAACTTTATTATCTATACTTTATATATAAATGCTTAAACTGTAAGGTGTTTCTCCCGCTTTCTTGGCATGCTTTCGTTGTGTAGTGGTCAGCACGATCAGAATGTATTCGAGAGGTGCGTGGGTTTAGTCCTGGCGTGGGCATTCTTCATTTGTCATAAAGAGATAAATAATGATTTTGTGTGCTGGTGAAACTTTGAAGACGCTTTCACAGCAAAGCAACGTAATGAATGAAAATTAAAAATATTTGTACTGCTCTTTTCCTTGAAATCACGTTATGCGTTTACACTGTAAGGTTTTAGTTAAAACTAACAAAGTTTTATTTTAATTTGCCTTTTTCTATCTGTTCTTATTTCAACTTCCCGTTAGAATAAGCGCGTGTTTCAGCTTTATGCTAATTTGAAGTGGAGCCAAGTTTCTATTTAAACCGTAGGTCTCTCAGTGGAGAGAGCTTTTAGTCTCAGACCACTGCTACTCTTTTCGACGTTCGCCTGACCAGCTATTATTTAAATTCTAAGCCCTAGCGCTGTTACGCTATTACTTATTGAAGTAAATCTAAGTGCGTTAGTAATAGTTAAATCTTGCTACGCATTCTTTAGCATAGAGGCCAACCTCGCGTTTATAGCTCTGTGAGCAACGACTACTTAATTTCTAATTAGCTTTAGTTTAAATTATCTGATTGTTCAGTTTAGACCCAACTGCGGTCATTATTTTCTGTATCCCTCCCGAGTTAGGAAGTGGCTGTATATAATTGTGGTTCAATAAAAGAGGATTTTAAATCCTTCTGAAGTACAGTTCTTCTACCACTTAACCAGAGTTTTCTACCACAGAACATAGCTGCATTCAGCTCCCTGTTCAAGATCATGACTTAAAGTTTTGACGAAGATGTTCGCCAAGAATATGCACCGAACATTCAGTCCTGACAACATAAGTGCGACATTTCCTTGTGTCTGAAAAGACACTATTATCCTTAAAAAGAGCCAAATATAATGTTGAATTATCAGTGATATCAGAGAAAAAGGCAGTTTTAATATTTACAAAGGAGGACTATTAATTTTAGTAAATACCTTTTAAAAAGTCAGAAAACCTGAATTTTCTTTCATCTGTTTCACTAATTCTGTCATTACTAGGATGATAAGTACCAATAAATTAAATTGATATTTAAGCTTCGACTTTTACTACAATTCATAGGTAAATTCGCTTACTCCCCTTTTGCAACACACAATAAGCTGATTTTAAAAGAATTATGAAACTTTTGTTGAGTATTTTATGAGCATCTGTTTATGAAAGTTCAATGAATTCTTTGTGGATTCTGAATTAAACCTTTCTGTACAAATCAAGTTTTGAAGCCTTTACAAATATGCTTAAATGAGTACTTCCATAATCTCCTTAATAGCTTGAAAATTAATTTTATGTATTCCAGAAGTTAAAAAATAACTTTTTAATAAGTCCACTCGATTTAAAAATTCATCTATGCGTCCCAGTTATAAAGTTATACACCTTTCAAATTCGGTTTTAATGTTTTTGAAATACACGCTACTGCTCACAGCATTAAAAATTTAACACATTTTTCAAGCTGTGATATTGCCGGAAGACAACATTCCATTTACATCTTTACAGTGCTTTAAAGGTGAGGTAATGAACGTATATTTTAACTCCAGTGGAGGCTGTACTACTACTCAATGTGGCAGAAGCTCACTAGATGCTGTAGAAACAATCTAGGTGCAATAGATCCTCATTCCTGAGATAGCAGCGGGTGTCCATCGGTAGACCGGGTAAATAGAAATTCAAAGTAAGAAATAAAAATGATATAAAACTTCCCAACATTTCTTATTGTTTCGTAGTAACCATAGGGAATAGTATTATGACGTAAGAGTATCCATAGTAACCATAGGAAACAGGAGGAGAACCTAAGAGTATCCGTGGAAGGTAAGTAGGTCTTAGGTTCTTATAATGTTCCCATACACTTTCCGTAGAACCTAAAAAGGATTCCTGAGGATATACTGGGATGTGATATTAAGCACTCGGGAGGATGTGGAGGTGAAAAGAATACCCTGAGGATGTTGTAACTATGATCTGAGATCCTGATAATATTCTGTATGCGATCTGTGGGACTTGGACAGGTTGTCCTAAGTATATACTGGGTTGTGACATTAAGCACTGAAGAGGACATGTTTAGAAGGGAACTGGGATCTTTCAGGATGTCCTGAAAATGCAGGAGGTAGGACATTAAATCCTAGTCAAATTCCGTAAGCTTCCGATGGACCTAGATAGGATATTCTAATGATATAATGGGATTTATTTAGGAAATGAGTGGAATGTTCCAGGATGTTTTAAGCATTTAGTAGGTAGGCGTGCAAATCTTAATAACATTCCTCACGCTGTTGATGAGACCTAATAAGAATGTCTTGAGGATACACCGGGATGTGACACTAAACACTTGGAAGTATATGTTGATTACATTAGAGGGTTGTTCCGGGATGTCTTGGGGATGTGCGCGTTTCCCGTGTCCAACATCCTCAGGATAAAGCAAGGATGTGATTATACTATGTGGGTCATATCAAGGCATCTATAATCAGTTTTATGGGTTAAACGTGTCTGCCGTTAAAAGTTACTAGTCTGCTTGGCTACTTGGTTAATCTGAGTAGATCGTTTTTCATCAACTTCAGCAATGTCAGTGTGGTTAACATTACTAAGTACACGAACAATATACTTGAAAGTTTTGCTGATCATGTACGTGCTCACATTTGTGATAACAACTTATTGATCATTTGCAGCTGTAAACAACACACTTTCTCTTAAGTCTAAATTTAAGAATAAACGTTATGCCTTTCAGTAATCAGGGATCTTCATGAGCGTATAACCAAGAACACGTATTTTTATAATAATTTAATTAGGCGTATCACTATTATATTTTTGAAAATATCTTACAAATAGACTCTTAATATTAACCTACTCTTTCGAGTACTAGCTCAGGATTTTAAAGTTTAAATCTAAATTGTTTATTTAATTTGCAAAAATATCTGTTCATAATATTGTATTATTACAAATACACTATCACATTTCAAAACATGGTATTTCGTAAAATTTTAGAAACAATTATAAAATCCTTCGACTTTAAGCACCATAAAATTTTGCAAAAATATTCTATGCGTACTCGTCTTGTTACATGATACACGTCTAAACCGAACTCGAAGTCTGATCACATATTATAATATTTCTCATGGGATATTTATCAGAACAGCTCCTGGACGTCACTAACATAGATACTAGAGAGGATCATAAACCTTGTCTTTCATAAACCTTGTCTTTAGCATACACTCAAATGAAAAAAGTCCATGAGAGTAAGCGGAAGACCTGGGTAGTCATTTGAATTTTCTGAATTATCTTTTATTTTAAGAATTAACCTCAAATTCGGAATAATAATCACGATATATCCTTCACGTTGTTTTCAAATATAACAAGATTGTACACCCTTGTCTGGAAAATGGCGTACAAAATGCTTAGATTTGCTGAATCCCGTTTCTATTCAATGAGAGCATGACAAGTTCATGTTTCAAACCCGGGCATTATAACGGTTTACTATTTCTCATTAATGAAATGTCACTTCTTCACTAAATTTTAAAGAGGGGGCAAAATCATTTTCTTGCATATGATTACAAAAATTCATACCTTTTTCAGATTCTGTCGTTCGGTTTGACTTCTCCTTAATATTAAAATTTGAACTTTTTGATTTAATTTGATTTGAGTTAATAAGATAGGATTGATAAGTCAAATAAATACCATTTTTTAAATTTTAAGCTAATAGTTCTCAACTATTTCAGTATTACACTTAGAGAACACATTTCATTAATAACAGTATTCTGAAAAATAAAAGCTTCTTCGCACTTCTATAAAATGTGCTCACCGTTTCAAAATATGTATTATGACTCGTAATGACTTGTAATTCATCATTCGCAGACACAAGCCATTTACTGTCGCAAACTAAAACATGTATACCTAATAGATGTATTATCAATATAAATATTACATCTTGCACCCCAGGATAAGAAACACTGAGTTGAACAGTTAGAAACCCTTATAGTTTTTAAATTATCTTAATTTGAATGCAATATTAGAAAAAAATTAAATACTGCAGTAATTAATAGCCTATGTGTTAAATAAAAGAAAAATCATAGAAATATTATAAGAGCCCAAGAATGAAATTAATGAGGTGGACAATTTTCGAAAAGACAAACGTATATAATAATTACTAGAATTATTTAACTATGTGGACTTATTGAACTATTATCAACAGATGTGCTATCAATATTAACATTACAAAAAAACTTGAAATATTGCGCAAATTATCGGAATATGCCCCGGGGAAAACAAATGGGATCACAGAATTTTGTAACTGGAGATGCCTAATGAATAACTGCAGTAAAGCTTCAGTTTTTTGAAGATACTGTATCTGCGAAGTACAATAAATGAAAAGTAACAGAGCATAATATGGCTGGAATTAAAAAAGAAACTCAAAAAAGAATTTTCTTTGAGAAAAATCGTTGTTTCACTCAATTACAGGACACTATCATAATCTGAATTTTTGGTGAGATTTATGATATTATCAAATCTTTAAAGTTCCCCAATTATTTATGGTCATTAAATTCAGAAAACAATTTTTACAGTGCTTATGTTTTAGGGACATACTCTCAAAAATGCATTACTACTCTCATTTAAATTATTAACAGTTTTTTTATTAATAATTAAATTATTAAGAATGTAAAGGGACAAAAGCATGATCGTTTCATGGCATTCGAATAAATCAATCTTAAAAAAAATCATAAGAATTTTATTAAGATCGATGAATTTTTAAGATTTCTTGTAAGATATATGTGGATGGTTATCAAGTTTGACAAGCAGTGAAAGAAATTCTGTCTCATGACAGATATATGTGAGATTACAGACCATTATAACGTATGCCTTTATGGCAACGGACATAGATTTAGACAATGACCTCCATCTTCAGTTAAATTCAAATGAGCCTTGATTTAACCTACCTTTAAAATTATCTCGAATTTCGAAGATGATTGAGAGTCACCCCGAATGAGACTATTTACTGCAATGGCGATTAGAATGTTATTGACATCTGGCTTTGGCTAGTCATGTGCCAGAGATTGGATAGTGATGAACACTTGCGCTGTTAATAGCATTGAACAGGTCGACGTTCAGCGCGTAGCCAAACTGTGCTGTCTCGAGGATTTAACCATATATTTATCACTGCTAAAATTTCGCTCGTATATCCATTCTACTGACATTAAATTCTTAGTTCAATTCTGCCAGATTAGCCTATCTTTTTGTTTGATAAAAAACATATTTCAAATTGGCATATGAAACGTTTCTACTAAATCAAAGAGTGCAGATATTGTAGAAGAATGCTCATTTAATGTATCTTACATAATTAAGACTGCAACTTATCCCTTTTAAAAATATTAATATAAAAAATTTTAAAAAATCTGTAAGCTTTCAGATTTTACTTTAAGCCCAAAGGGGCGTTTTCTAACGTTTTGTGTGTTCCCTTTATTTATTAAATATCATGGTCTTCTCACTTAAACCATGAAATTCATATCAACAGCAATATGGTAAAATAATTTTTAAATGAGCATATCTTTAGAATTTCCGATACACAGTCTCGCACGCTGGAGATCAAAATGTTTTCTTTTTTTGTACAGTGTTGCCATTCCTCGCCTTAAAATCGTTGAGTTTGTTAATAAAAAAAACTTTAATGTCTGACAAAATATGAAACAGGTAATAAAACAAATTCCAAATTAGAGCTTCCAGATGCCCATATTCGGAGGAGGTTACGTTTTTCAAAATTTGATGGTTCTAGGTACCATTGTTTTATCACAATGTGAGAAACATACATATATTTTCATTATTTAATTTCTTTAAATATAGTACGGGGTTCTAATATTTGGCGGCAACAGTGAAACAACACAGGAAGTGAAGCGGTGCAAAATGCCTAAATTAAATAATTAGCCCTTCTAGGCTAACTCCCTTTGGGCTAAAAATATTTTCTTAAGACCAGGGAAGAAAAGAAATAAAGGTCAGCAAAATATAAAATAAGCCAATTAGACAAGTCTTGTAAATTAACGCAATACGTTAGGCAGAATTTATGAGTGATGAATGGAAATAATTCTGTTCATACCAAGTTTCTCAAAAGTAAGGTTTTAAAGAAAATTTAGTTATTTTTGATTTAAGGACTTATTGAGATATGTCGTAAACTAAATTACCTAAAATCCTGAACACTTGGAATATCAAGTCCTTGAAAGTTGCTTTAATCCACAATGTAAGGTTTTAAATTTTATATGAAGTAATCAAAAATTGCTTTGAGATATACGAGGGTAAGTTGAAAAATAAGTTTCCCCTGTCGACTGTGGTCAGAGTTGTGTATGAAAGTCAAAAAATAGATTGAGACATTAAAGATATGACATACTTTATTTTAT
>KK120894.1:36849-50543 GCA_000611955.2 Stegodyphus mimosarum | reverse complement strand
CCCGGTAGGTATGGAGAGAAGGTGCGTTTTGAATTCGTGGTCAAAGGAGGAAGTGAGAGCGGTTTTCCGCTATGAATGGGCACGTGGAGTATCAGGAACAGAAATTCATAACCGCCTCGTGGAAGTCTATGGGCCAGGTGTGACGTCGAAGCAAATGGTGCGGAGATGGTATCGCACATTCAGTGATGGACGTCAGCAAGTGGAGGACATACCGAGAGATGGACGGACGCGCACGGCCACTACAGATGCAAATGTCAGGAAGGTGGATGACACGATTAGAGCGAACCGACGTATTACCATCGATGAACTAGCGGAAGAACTTGGAATCTCACATGAGCGAGCTCAAAACATCATCCACGACATTCTTCGATACAGAAAAGTGTCAGCACGATGGGTGCCCCGACAATTGACCTCGACACACAAGGAACAACGCATGGGGGTCAGCCTGGAACATCTCGTGCGTTACCATGAAGATGGCAATGACTTTCTGTTTCGGATTGTGACGGGGGATGAAACGTGGGTCCACCATTTCACGCCGGAATCGAAGGCCGCATCTATGGAGTGGAAACATCCGTCATCACCTGTCCGAAAGAAGTTCAAGGCAACTCCCTTTGCAGGTAAAGTGCTCCTCACAGTTTTCTGGGACGCCCAAGGAGTTTTGTTGCTGGACGTTTTGGAGGTTGGAACCATCAATGCTACGCGCTACTGTGACACCCTGTCGAAATTGAAAGAGGCGATTCGGAAAAAGCGGCCTGGCCTTCTCACATCTGGCGTTCTGCTGTTGGATGACAATGCCAGACCACATTCGGCGACGGCAACGCAAAACCATATTGCAACTCTTGGTTGGGAGCGCCTACACCATCCGCCATACAGTCTTGATCTCGCACCAAGCGACTTCCATCTGTTTCCGGCTTTGAAGAAAAGGCGCTTTGGAAGCAATACTGAAGTGAAACAAGCCGTTCAACGCTTTTTCCATATGCAAAGCCCTGATTTTTTCCTGGAGGACTTTTTGAAGCTTATCAAGCGATATGACAAATGTCTCAATGTACTTGGTACCTATGTGGAAAAATAAAAGTATGTCATATCTTTAATGTCTCATTCTATTTTTTGACTTTCATACACAACTCTGACCACAGTCGACAGGGGAAACTTATTTTTCAATTTACCCTCGTATTTAAGGATTTACTCAATTTTGTTACGATTAACTGATATTCATTTTTGTGCCTGATGAAAATATTAAAATAATCAATACTGATATAATTTATTTTAAAATATGGCAATATTTCTATTGCCTAATTCTTAACTGTTGCAGCATATTTCTTCTGTGTTTAAAAATCTTTTTTTAACTCGTTCTTCGTTGAATTCATTGCTATATGCACCACTCTGTCGGTTCCAACCTCAAAAACAGATTTACATTAATTAGGCATATGTATTATGTCGTAGAGTAAATACTTTATTTCTAATTTAACCTAAGTTAAATCCTAAGTAAAATCCTAAAGTAATAAGTAAATCCTAAAGTAGACCATCTAGAATTTTAAATAAATTGATATGCTAAATAAATACAATACATTGCGGTATAGACGGACATTAAAATAAATTATTTTAAGTGGTTATAAGAAAAAGGAATAAAGAAAACATTCTAAATAGTGAAGACCCAAGTTGTTGAAACTACAATATAGAACAAAGCCAAATAGAGCATTTTATTTGCATTGCTTTCTGTATTAGAAATTAATTATCACTATGAAATCTCTTTAGGAAACTCCAAACTTCAAGATTTGAAGCGTAAATTAAATGCGTTTGAAATTCAGAAAAGTGTAAGTCTTTTACGAAAGAAAATTGTCTTAATCGGGAAAGTCTTGATTTATAATTAATCATTCATTTCCACAAAGCTTCTGCATTTTATGTGCATTCTAATAGTAGTAAACAGACAATTTTAAATAATTTCAAAGCTTATTTGCTTCAAATTTAAAATAAATGAAGAGATTATAGTTATCTAAAATAGAATATTAAAGAACTAAAGAAATTGATCAACCTGTAGGAATTTATATTTTCAGGTTAACAGTTTGAGACTATCGTAGTTACTACAGAAATTAGCCTAAATTTGATTTACATATATAAAAATTTCTTTTTTTTAGCATGGAAGAATATATTATACATATCTCTCAATATTAGAGTTACCTTTCAACAGATAAACATAGTTAAATGAAACGTAGTTAAAATGAATTCACATCCATTTTATTTAACAAATCCCTGTTAAATAATCTCACTTATTTAAAAATCTTTCCTTAATAATCTTTCTTTCTGAAAAATAAAAAGTAAAAAAAAATTTAATTCAAAACCAGCGATTAATTGTAAAACTGAAAGCTATTTCTTTCCACCCCTTTTTTAATGTAACTTCACAGTTCCTCAGAAAAGAAATCTAAACGCTAAACAGCGCGTTTATAATTATACAGCATAGATAAATTATTTAGAACTTTTCAAATTTTTATAAATATTTTATAAATGTAAAGAATAAACACAATTTGAAAGGAAACAGTATGACAGTAGCATGAAAGATTTAGTTCCACCTTCGTTAAAGTCATTTACTTCATTTCAAGCCTTATTCAAGAAAAGATCTAAATAAGCCATTTACTGAAATGTTTCAGTGGGAAGATAACTGTCACGTAGGAAATTTCATCAAGTAGACGTTACACGATTCTTGATTACTCGATTGAGACTCCCGAGAGGACCAATCCAGAAATCCATCAAATTTCAGCTCACTATTCTTTCCCACGAAAAGCTCTAATGAGGAAAACATTGATTTTCCTCAGAAGATTCTTCTACGCTTTAATTTTGTGACATCAATTTAATGCTTCGCTGCGTACTAGAGCCACCATCTTGAGTATTCATTTCAGATGCTATGTAGCATAGATGATATATGATTTTACTAAACTAAGTTTTTTTTAATATGACTAAGATACACAAATCGCGTTATTGAATAGATTTAAAAACAAAAATTAAATGTAATTAATGTCAAACAGGTTCTAGTACCCAAGACATTGATTGTGCTTTCCGAAAGCTAAATTTTAGTACTCACTCCTTAAGACAGACGATGGACGGTATGTCCTATTCCACAGAGGAAAGTAAATTAAATACCGTACAAATAACGCTAATTTTATGCATTTAAATTTATGCATTAATTAACATAAACCAGAATACACAAATGACAGTTATGTTAGGATATTTTCCGTTACATTAGTTGAATTTCATATTGAACGTATCTGAAATATTCTATGAATACCTCTCTTATTCACTTCTCTTAAACAATCCGCAATACTTCATTCTTTATGTTCCGCACACTGGCTCACTTTAACATGATGTAGTGGTGGTGTTATAAAGTTGTATGTGTTATGGTAAAAATCATATAATAGGATATACTAACAGCATATAATGTGATGTGGAGTCAACAACATATATTATTTTAATGACCGAATCACAGACTTAATGCATATGGTTTTCAATTAAATCAGCTGTCTAAAATTAAACTTCCTTGGTTTGAAATTCCTTGATTCTCTTTGGAGGTTATAAATTTTTCTTCAACATCTGTTACCATATAATAAACGTTCTTCTGTCATAGCCTTCTGAATTCAGCACTTACAAAAAGTGAACCATGAATAGCCTTCCAAAATGAATTATGAATTTTGTATTATATATATCCAAAGGTAATACTTTAAGTATTAATTTATCTCAGAACAAAAGATGGCTGTCGATTATAATAATTTCTGAGAAATAAAAAAAAATAAAGTTATCTTTTTAAAGTTTAATTCAGCTATCTTAAATTAAATTTTAACTTCCCTTGTTCTATTTAGAACTCACAAATATTCACTCAAAATTTGCTACAGTAGAACAAAAGTCCATCTTTTATAATCGTTTGAATTCGGCACTTGAAAATCGTGAACTATAACCATTCACAATGAACTAAGACTACACTTGCAAAAATTAATATTTCCATTATTAATTTATCTGAGGCACAAAAGATGGTTTTGGATTATAATTTTAATTTCTCATTAACCTAAAAACTTAAAATTGTATGCTTAAAGTTTCAACTTCCTTTAACAAAAACCGCTTTATTGCAGTTCCCTTAATAATAATAATATTAAACAATAGAGGTAATTGTATTTCCAGAGCCAGCAAAAGTGGGCCAATAGTGATCACGAAAACACTACATACACCAGCTACTTATTAGACTTTTAAACGTTTATATAATCTGATTCCTTTTTTTATTGTCGGACTTGACAGACATGAAAACTGCTACTACAGTTTCGCATATTCTCCGAAATCAATTGCAAATATCTCTTTAGCGTACATAGGAAATTTTCCAGGTAGCGCAGGCTTCGTGAAGTTTCAGCTCAATTGTTTTGAATTTAAGTCTTTAACATCATCTTTAAGTTAGTCTTTAACATCTGGAAATTATTAGTTTTCAGATTTTCTCTTTCCTTAACTAGTCAATAATATTTTAACTGTAAAAGTTATCTTGAGTGTGTCAATAAATTAAAAAATATATCTAAAAACTTCATATGGTTTCCATTCGACTTTAATTTATTTTTCTCGTTATTCGAATGCAAGATGCTTCAAAATATAAAGAAACCAGAATTCGTTAATTACATTTCTCTTGTATGGAAACCGATGAAAACTTTGCCTTACTAAGTTTCTTTTCAAAAACACATTTTGTTTTTTTTAAATGGTTATTATGGCCAGGCTAAAGGAACAGTCCTATGAAACTCTCTCAGTCTTATTCTTGCTGATATAATCATGCCCTGTTACAAATCCAAATTATTAAAAATATTAAATTTTCTCAATTTGTTTTAACATAGTGATTATGCATTTGCTCGTAGGTTTAACTAAGATATTCTCAGATTTGAATTAAATTGAATCCTTGTATTAGGTTCCGTTCTGAATTCCAGACGTCTAGTTGCCTACCAATCATCGACACATTTGTCACATGCAATAACTCTCAAGTTCAGCGCTCATATTTATGAATCCTTTATCAGCTTGTCTGCATCGTCTTAGTTTAAATATTATTATCCTTCTGGAAATAAAAGTTCGTTATGCTTTACTCTTTCAGTTTCTCTGCACTAAAATTTTTCTTTTTCAAGTCTGCTCTTAATCAAAATCTGAAATATTTAAGAATGATGTTTGCTACCATATTGGCCAAGCAGTTAATAATTTTCATCTCACCACAACTAAAACCATTTTTTCATTCCTACCAATCGCAAAAATTTAGTACGTACTTTATTCTTTGTTTCGATTAATTACAAAATTCTACAGATTTTGCGTAAGCTATAATGGCATTTTTTATTATATTAGTAAAATTCGTTCCATAAAAACCCAATCTCAGATATGAATACCTGTGCCTTTATAATACTTACCAGTGGAGCTTAAAATATATAACAGTCAAAAAGATAGGTTTTGCGTCAAATACATGGAAGTTAAAACTGGAAGGAATCACATATCATCATCGTCAGCGCAGCACTGATCATTGAAAAAAATCGAAAAGTTTCGACTCTTTAATGCAAAAATTATTCTATAAATGTCTTCAGTTAGATTTTAAAATTATAAAAGTCTTTTTGTTTAATAAATGATCCAAATTTCAACTATTTATACAATTGACATTTAAAATTTTTTATATTTAATTATCTGTAGATAACATTTTCCTCAATAGATGACTTTAGTTCTTCGGTTTCCTCTCTTATCGTAGAAATGTTTGGTTGGGGTCTCTACATTCGCATCTAAGCATGCCTTCCCATTTCGTTTTATGTTTGCACATCCAGTTAGAGAAGAAGACTGTAGCGAATTCAGAACTACAAAACTCAACAGTTTCTTACATTGCTCCAATCCCTGTTTTAAATTCCATAATTTTTTGCATATTGTATCAAGATGCAGTACTTGAGCTAAATTATCTTTGTTGTATTTATTTTACGATACTTTCATGTGTCAATTCCATACACGTATAATCGTCTTACGTGAGATGGTAAAGCAAATGAATGATAAAGTTGTTGAACTCTGGTAGTTCGAATTAGGTAGTCGATTTTAGGTGAATGGGATCTCTGCATGTACTACGTTTTCATGGTTTTCCCCCAGTGTATATATACCTTTAACAACTTTTAAGGTCTGAAAAAACACATGTCTACGATGTTATTGTCATGCGCTGAATTTTTAATTCTTGTTTACCACTATGTTTTTACGACAATGTTTTGTACCTGCGACGTTTTTGAACGGCTTTATTTTCAACGGCGATGTTTTAGAACTGATATTTTCTGCTTGCGTTCTTTTCTCTCACGATATTTTCGATGTGCGACGATGTTTTCGCTTTGCGTTGTTTTCTCGGAGGCATTTTCGTTCGCGAATTTTTTGCCACAATGGTTTCGTCTGTAAACCAATAAACCAAACCAACTGTCTTGTATGGAAGCAATTTTTGTTCTTTGGAATTTTCAAATCCTTTCACTCATGAGACCGGTATATATTCGAGCTCATACGATATTTATTTTAAAGGAGAAAAATATTATATGAAATTAATTATTATGATGCATTCTATTAAATAATTCATTTTCTTTAATTTTATTCACAATAGCTTTATTTTGTAAATTATGATCATATATTAAAACTAAAATCCGTGTAATTTACGATATTTTATATTGAACAAAGTGTATTTCAGATTTCAAGAATCTCGTATTGGTAATTTCAGACTAATTCAGCTAAGGTTCGCTATTATTAGATAGTTCTTTCAGAAAACATGGATAGGAAAACGAAAACGTTATTGAATAACATTTAAATACATAATAAGATTTTCTGATATTTTAGAAGTAATTATCGTTATTCCTGTAAGCGTTCAAAATACGTTACTGGATTGTTACAAATATAATTTTATATTTGAGCTTCAAACACCAAGTGAGCATTCGAATCCTAACAACTAACTTTTGTGGAATATTTTAAATGTACTCCGGCTTTAAGCTCAAGCCACCAAGACGGGTTTTTGTTTTATGTGATTAGAGCAAAAAAGCCTCGAGGGCTATCTGCCTTCCACCCAGACGCGATACTGGTAGAGCGGTTAGTGATTCTGACTGCCATACTGAAGCACCCGGATTCGAATTTCCTAGAAAGCATAGATGTTTTTAAACTAACAGTGTCTGTACAGCAATGAGGCACTCAAAATTCACGAAGAGCCGAATCCTCTCGAGAGTTTGCTGGTACCAGCAATTCTCAAACCGCTTCCGTCGCCTAGGATATTTTTCTCTTGGAATTCAAAATTGAGGCAGAAACTTAACTAGATGTACTTCAATTACATAGCTGCTACAGATGTGCTGGTCTAGCTACTTTCTACCTGTACCGTCTTTTGGCATAATTAAAGTGGCGTCTGAATGGTTACGAGATGATGACGTTCACTAGGATGATAAACTTAGTTTTGGAGAGCTTTGCAGCAACAATCATAACATTGTGTCTATTTTAGTGAAAAATAACTCAAGGATGACAAATAAAGAGATTGTTAAGAAGTTTAATAATTTTCCTGTACTTTTCCATTTATAAAAATGTTCATTCGTTTGCATGCATAACATACAGAGAATGTTTACATATTTTTAGAAAGCCTTCGGAAACGTTTGATGAATGTTTAAAATGTGAAAAGTATTTTTTTCAAATGCTCAGCCTGATAGCTGTTTTCCTGCCTCAGGACTTTTATAAAGTTTTCTTGAGTATTGATTTCCATAGGTGGTCTACAACGTTTTAGGGTCCCTCAATCGGGGTGGTTTTGCGCTTAGAAAGCTTTTTTAATGAGACCAAGTGCACAATAGTCCATAGGGGAAACGTTAGGGCACTTTACATGTGCCTTGACGTTACATGGAAAAGGTATATATGCAATACCTGTATCAGTCTTCATTTTGTTCAAGGAATGCAGTGGTACTTTTTGATGTATGACTTGTGGGTTTGTCTTGATGAAATTTCGCTCTTTGAAAGTCACTGGAACAAAGAAAGGCAATTTCTTCTGAAAATAGCGGATGTAAAACTTTCTCTTGATAATACATTAAGATTATTTCAACATTTTTTTTCCACACTTCTTATTTTTAATTTCCCGTTTAAGTGAATCCGGCGAAAATCATAAACCCCTTGATGAAACTTTCTTTGCATTGATAGAACCAGGTTTTTAGTACATTTTTTTTCTTTGTTTCTTATAATTAAATAAATCTTCCTTTGTTGCAGTCGTTTAGGTAAGCTCTTCATCAAGGGTCGCAATATTTTACCGTTTAATTTCTGTTAAATCATTTTTGTACAGGGTTCTATAAACTGTTCTGCCTTGAGCAACATGCCTTGGCAAAAGCTGGTGAACATTATATTTTCAGCTTTTTTTTCAGTTGTAAATCTTGGTTCATAACTTTACTTATTGTTGCTACAGATGTTTTTATAAACTATGAAACTCTGCAGTTGATTTATGCGTCAGAGAATTTTCTCTTGTTATCAACGATTCAAGTTTACAAACATTGGAAACAGTACGCATTTATTTCGGGTATTCGTTTAGAGTCTCCTTTGCACGAAGAAGTAATAACTGACTGTTGTTCCGATACGTGATTCTGTTTATTTTGAATTTAAAAAATTTTAACGCCATACATTTCACAGCATTTTTTAAATTACCGGATATCTCTCTTTAAAAGCGCAAAAACATATACCACAACCCAGAGGTTGTTTACATGCAAGTTTTAAGAGAAGAATAGCTTTGACAGTAGCAGACAGTATTCCTCTCATTTCAATTATTAAGATGTTGCCAGAAACTACTATTCCAATACATTTCCTTTTCTAAATTTTTTTTACCGAAATCGTTTAACCTCTCTATATGTACAGCAATGTTCGTTGGAAAAGCATAAGCTGGTGTGCATCTGTGCTGCCATTTCTCTGCTCTTGAAAGAACATGAAAAATACCTGTTTTTAGGAAATTAGTAATTAATGATCAAATGTTGATTTTGTTGAAGAATGTACAATGATAACGGAACTGTAAACAAGCAGGAGTAATGGCAAAATTTGGGTCAAGAGATGCCTTTAATCTAGAAAAGGTATTGTTTCCTTTCAGTGAGAATGTGCAGGAATAATTTTCTTTGAACTTTTTCCGTATGATAAAACAATCGCTGAGAACAAATATTGGGAATAACTCACCAAACTCTGGAAATTCATTCAGAAATGCCTCCCCCCGGCTGCCCAAGTAACGCGGTAAAAATTCAGCAAATAATACTGGAAAACGATCGACCAACATCGTATTCTCTATACATTAGTGGTTTAGATTTTTATCTGTTGCGATCTCTTAAAACCTTTTGGACAGTAAGAAGCTTGATTCTGAGGAAAGTATCTGAAAGCACCATAGAATTTTCTCTGCATAAAAACTGCTCACTTCCTACGAAAACGAAATTCACAAACATTTAAAATAGTGCATGACAGTTGTAGCAAATGACTGAGATTACGTTCTATATAAAGCAACCTGGTTCTTTCCAAATATAATTGATTACTAATGTTGTTTTTTAAAATATAACACTGATATTTTCAGCCATTTAATATAACCCCATCCAACGTGTTAATTTTCTTTACAAAGTAAATAGTTCGTGTTTTAAAACATATACTGGTTTAAACATTTTGAAAAATTTTTCATTAGGAATATTTTTACTATATTAGAAATGGCAGCTTTTTAACTAATAATATCTTAGTTTCCATTGCATTTAAAATTTCCAATAATATATCATCGACACGAAATTTAAAGTTTCGATCAAACTTAAAATGCACTTATTGACGCATATAAACAAACCTAATTTATAAGCAAACTTTACTCTTTTCCTTATTTTATAAGAAAAATTGCAACATTTAATAAAATACTGCCAACTTTTCAGCTTCGAAATGTTAGAGATAAAGCACTAAATCTAATAGAATTTTATTAAATTTCGCATCAAGCAAACAGTCCGTAAACGTATTGAAAACACAGCAATTACAAAAGCTGTTACTTCTGAAGTGTTTGGCAGATAATTCAATAGTAAAAGGAAATTTAGATTTATTGGATTAAGAAGAGTCATTCTTCTTGGCTAAATGAAATGAAAAGAACTACTATTTTTATTCTTCGTATTGTTATCTTTTCAGTACATTGCCCACAGTAAGCAAACGATGGATCGATAGCATAGTAAAAGTCTTTTATGAAATGTACTTCAAAAAATAAGCTTTTAATTTTGACGAAAAAATTGAGGAAGCACTATTATTATCAGTCGTTGCTACACTTCGTATCACTCAATTATTATAAGTCCTTGCTACATTCTTTTATCAGTGAACAGCAAGGGGATTATCGAAGGTATGGTATCTAGTTTCTATTCTCGGACAAGGTATGGATTATTGTGATTGTAGCGCCCTCGCGAGCTAAATCGTTTTAAAATTACGGATGTCGTAACAAAATCTTACGGGACAACTACAAATCATTCAAAAAGAAGCCCCGCAGCGGCCGAGCAGTAAAGTAGCTGAACGCTGGTAGTTCGACGTAGGTTCGATGCAAATGGGATAACTAGCGGGCGTTTTCGTGGTTTTCCCATGTGTAACTTGGATAGAAGCCAGTTTCCCTTAAAAAGTCCTCCACGAAGGCATCCCGCCTCTTAGGCAGATAGTTCCTGCATGCTCTGCCGTAATCGAATTAACAAGACTTGAGTACGAACTTTATAGATTCTATTCCTTTAAGTGCTTCACTATCTCGACTGGCATGGGCTTCCAAAAATCCCCTACAGAAGTTAGTGGAATGGAAAGACTGGCAGAGCGCGCGAATTTCATCTGGGTGGTGTCAGTCAACATTGGGGTGGATATTAAGCAGCCAAACTCCGATATATTTTCCTTAAATTTAATAATTCAATGGTGTAATTCATATCACGAGGTTTAAACGGAAGCTATACTTATATATTTAATTTGCGTGTAACTTTAAGGAAAATTTTCTTTTATGCTTAAATTATCTTTATTTAAATGCAAGTCACCTGTATTTCTTTCATTTTATGAACAGTTATGCAAAATTTGGGTAAAAAAACTTAGATTAGCATAGATTTTGAATATAACTCTATCAGCTTCGATTGACGTAAATTGCTGTTCATCAGGAGCAATTCATTTTGCTTTTAAAAGCAAAATAATTTTTTTCAGCAACAAAAACAAATATTTCTTAAGAAAAAGAATTCATTTCAATCGCTCTCGAAATCGATAAAGTATTCCAACCCAAATCCGATTTTCTGTGCTTCGTTTTGCATTTTATATTGGCATGTTTTCCTTTCTTCCAAAACAGTATTTTTTGTTTTCAATTCCATTTCATCTGTCATTTTTATTCTATTGTAAATTCAACTTCTGATTTTAAATTATACTTGAAAATAAAATCATTTATGAATGCAATTAGACTAAATTTCGTTTTGAAATTATTTTTGAAGTTTATAATTTCAGAAAGATCACAGATAATATTTATCAATTGATTAATGAAAGTTACGAAAATATGTCATCATGTATTTGACGATTATCCCTATAAAAATAAAAGAACATTTTGTAACAAATTTTAAAAGTAAGATCCAATATTATAATATACATCCATCGGATTTCTCAAAAATAATTTATAAAAAACTCTTCTTTATTATTTCAAATGAAGGAGACGAAATTAACCTGAAAGCAAAGAATCTTGAAATACTAAATGGGCGATGAATTAGGGACCTTCAGGTGAGCTCTTATTAAGTAACGAGCAACGTGTACTGATTGCTGTATCGCAGAAAAGACGAAAATCTGAATATTTTTGTAAATCTTTTTATTTAAAGCCAAGAAAGAGGAAGGATATAGTTTTGATTTACACAGTATACAAGTTTGCTGATTAGCTGTTTTCCTTGTTTGTATAGCTAACTATCTACTAAAATTGCAATCTGAAGGTAACTGAACTGAGATACTAAAATTGAAATTCGATGTCACTTGTCGATGAAACATCGAATTCGATGTCAATTCGATGTTTCATATATATATATATATATATGAAATAATAAAAACAAATTTAGAAGTAATGACTAGCAGGAATTTTGATGTCATAGAATACTGAGATGCCGATCCACACTGAATTAGAAATTTGGCAGTCGAGGCAGATTAAATTTTCATTTTATTTTCAGTAAACATATTGCGACCACAAACAACTTGGCACATTATTTGCGCCTATTTCAAGAGGTTTACATTTTAATAACTTTGCAGCAAGAAGAAAGCAGCAGACAGCAGTCTAACTAGGCCGAAGAGTAGCGAGCAAGTGCCTTACGTTCAGAGTGAAATCTTTATTCAGACTGAGTTAGTTACAGTAAGGGATTATAAAGGATTGAAATAGTAAACTTTTTATGTGCCAAATTTTAGGCAATCATATTATAGTAAGGCGATCAACCGCTTTTAATTAGTTATATATGTTTTAGAAGACGGCAAAAGACCACTTGATGACTAACCACTTGATGACTAAGTGGTTGTTGCTTTAACCATTTCTTTTTTTCCTGTCATTTTTATTTCACTTTTGAATTTAAAAACAGCTTTTAAAGTCACAATCTAAGAAATACATAACTAACTAAAAGCTGAAGATTACATACTAAGCTATTACAAAATGCTAGTAAGACAGAGAGAAAAAGTAAAACAAATTTAAAGTAGCTTTCTCGCAGTTATGACCTGAGTTGTTTCATTTGTTTCGCATATAGAAAATGAACCCTCTTTGAAGCACTAAAGAATCAGTTTCGGTTTACACAACAAAATCTTTATTGCTTGGCACAAATTTCTGCAAGATACCAGGTTTGAAAGAATTTTGTAAACGATACGGTGATGGTTATGCAATCTTCTTTTAAATCATAATAGCCTTCTAAAATGTCATTAAAACATTCATTCTAATGTGTTTTATTTCGTTTATTTTGTGCACGAAAAGAAAGATACGTTTTTATTGCCGAATGCAAATAAGAATGATTTTTAGACATTACTAAATCGAATTATTAAGTGAGTAAAGAAAACGTGACGAAAAGTGCATTTCATGCTTAATTTGGGCAAATTATGGATCATAATCCTGACCGTTATTGTGTAATAGAAAATTAACAAAAGCTCAAGGGCTTCCTTTTAGGAGTAAAGTATAAGCGTATAAAAGAGCTTTTGAAGAATATAATAAAACCGGTATGTGATTTTTATGTAAATTGGTTTAGAACAATAAAAAATTTCAGGAGGAGGAGGGATCTGAATAAATTTTTGGAGGTCAGCCACACTGAAAAAATCGATATTTCTTCAGTGTGACTTAAAATATAACAGTAGCAAACTAGGCTCTTTAAATCAATGCATAGTTTACCTCCAATCACCCGAACTCCATTTAACGCATCACTTTGTTCTTCATTTTAGGCTAAGTAAAATATAAATTCATTGTTAATTTATTTAACTTTCATATTCCGATCGTTGATTTTTGTCATGCCTCGCGCTCATTCGAACACGAGGCGGGTTCGTCTGGTGCACTCACCACAATAGGAAATAATCTTTATCCGTTTGATATTTTATCCACTAATTTATTACACATAACAATCACAGCTACACTACAAAACGAATACACTGTTATCCATTAAAATAAACTATATACAATATATATATATAGCGCGCAAAGAAAAAAAACGTGTTTCATATCCTTTAACACGGCA
>KK120894.1:6010-32186 GCA_000611955.2 Stegodyphus mimosarum | reverse complement strand
CACAGACACAACTTAATAATATCACCACTGTAATGCTGATGATCACTTTTATCACACACTGGCTAATCACTTTTCACACGATGAGATTTCATAAACCCTTTCACTTATTTACACACGTGGGCTTAGGCATGCCACTTTCTGCTTCCATGACCATCTTTTGTCATCTTCCTTCCTTTGGTGAATTATCACATTCATTTTAATCACATTCATTTAAATCACATTTTACGACCTTATTTCCTTCATATTTTTGGTGATTTTCTTTTCCACACCATCCTACCGACTGCGCCACTTTGTCACGCCTCGCGCTCATTCGAACACGAGGCGGGTTCGTCTGGTGCACTCACCACAATAGGAAATAATCTTTATCCGTTTGATATTTTATCCACTAATTTATTACACATAACAATCACAGCTACACTACAAAACGAATACACTGTTATCCATTAAAATAAACTATATACAATATATATATATAGCGCGCAAAGAAAAAAAACATGTTTCATATCCTTTAACACGGCATGGTTGCCGGTTCACTCCCGAAGAAAAAAAAACTACAAGTCCTCTCTTCACCCCACCAGCCTGCCTCGACCGGTTTTTCCGGGGTAGCTACGTCACTTCCCTTAATCGTCTTTCAGCCTCGCGAAGAAAGAGTTCTGGAAAGTGTTCCGCTAGGGAGAGGAACTTCACAATTTTAATAGTACAAAAGAACAAAATGTCGTATTGAAGAAACTACTAAATTGCAGGTACTGTATTATCGCAACCAGGTTGGCGCGATTTGTAAGTTTAAGTAAAAAAGTATGAATAGAAAGAAAATGTACATTTATTAATTACAGATAATTTTTAATACAGTTTTTTTATATTATTTTGTTTTAAAATATAAAATATCAATTAAACCCTTCCGGTTTCGAATTTGAATAAGTTACAGAATTATTTTTTCGGCGGAAATCTTTTGGCTATTGCTTTTAGCACTGATTGAAAACCATCTTCGCCATTAACAGCTTGAGCTTGGCACCATATAAATTCGATAAGGTATGAGTCAAGATGATGACGGGCTGTTTCTCTCTGTTTTTTGTTGCGCCATTTGGCTGAGCCCCACATGCGCTCTACGTGTTGTGTGTGAACGTCCGTATTGGGATCCACAAAGTTATATTTGTGATTAACACTTCCATGCAGAAATCCAGCATTTTCCAACTCACTTGTCTTGTATCCTTTCCAACAATCCGAATAAATGATACTTCCTTCCTTGATATTTTCACAAATTTTTTCCATGAGGGTAACGGCGCTTCTGTTAGGTACAGTAACTAAAAAATTCTCTTTCGTTTCTCGGCAAATTCCGCCGAAAACCCATTGCTGTGGTAGTACACGCCCATTGTTATTTTTTCTTTTTAGAAATAAATTTTCGTCTATTTCCACAATAAGTCCTTCGCCGCCTATTTGCTTTCTTTCTTTTTCATCCATTTCAAGGCCACATATCTCCCGCATGTAATTATTCCAATCTATAACAGTTTTATCAGCAATTCCCATCTCTTCCACACAAAATTTAATTGAGGTTAACTCTTTACACCAACAATAAATGAAGCGCACCGCGTATTCGTATGGATAAATCCATGAAAACCAACCATGCAACCTGCTCGTTCGCTTCTGCTGAAACCCAGAAGAAACTACTGATATTCAGCAGTATTTAATTGCATTTTGTACATAAATTAATTTGGTAATATCTTAAAAACTATATATTAGTAGGAATAGCATGTGCTTATGCTTCTACTATTAAAAAAATAAATTTAATTTTTAACTTAATTTTGACCCAATGAAAATAAAAATTAAAAGTTATGTGTTAAAGTTTAGAATCTATATAAAGAAATGACAATGTCAAGGTTAATTAAAAATTACAATCGTTAAAAATGAGCTTTGTGTTTGTTAGCAAATAAAAATTAATTTCCTTCGCAAATCTATGTATAAGACGTATTTGCATTGTGTAAAAGTATTTTTAAATGATAATATTCGGATTTTATTAATGAAATAATCTTTGGTTAAATCTAAAAAAAAATAAATCTGTGTCCCTTTTATTACAGTAAAAACGTATTTGACCTGTAGAAATGCCTAAATAGGAAAATTCTTCAAAAATCCGAACAGCATGTATTTCCAAGAATTCTAATTATTTGGAACTCTCCTGTATATCACGTACTTAATTTGTACCTCTATGAAATAAGAAACGATTAGTGTCCGGAATTCTAAATGACATGCGTATTATTTAATTTCTGCTACATGTTAAACGCACAATTTTTTTTTATGTTAACAGGTAGTTATTTCGACTAATGAAATTGATTTAAAAATGAAGCTTTGTTTGTTCCTTTATATTTCTTGTGGAAGAAAATGTGTTCATTAGAAATTCGTTAAAAGGACAATGCAATAAGAAATGTACCATAAAATATTCAAAGAAAATACCTTCTTCTTTACTTGGCTACAGATTAATATTCATTTTGCTCAAACATATTTGCAATTACTATGAATACATTTTGACATGAAAATTATTTAAAATATTATGTATATCGATTTCGCAAACATTGAATAAATGACAGTTAAATTACCTTTTAAACATTTTAAGGCTAAAGAATGCATTTCAGTAGTTTTTGTAAATATATTTCTATCATCTGCTAAATTTACCAATACCTAAGCATTTTTTATTTTTGTCCATAAAACAGCAATCTTTCACTGTTGGCACATCAAAGAAAGGATACTGATTGAATAACACTGTAAAGCGTTTTCCAGATTTTGAGCAATGCAAAGAAATTAATTTTTTCATCTGTGATAAACATTTTAGGTCGCTATAGAAATGGTGAAATCAAAATGTTTATCCCAAGAAAAATCCCTGCTATAAAGAAAGTAAAGAAATGTAAGAACACAAATTCGCAGTAACACAAAAAGTCAATTTAAATTTTTAACACATTTATTAACAAATTTCTAAGTTAAACTAAATTAGGATAAAATGCAGTTATATATCGTGCCGTTTGAGCGGAATTCGAGTATTTTTCATTTGCAGCATCAGCACGTAATCATTAAATCATAGCAGGCAAAGAGAAAAAGTGAAGACTTAAATGATGTTTAAGTTACTTAAAATTTTAACGTCAAATTTTCCTACTTACTTCTGAGAGGCGTGAGCTGAAATCATAATATATATATTATGATATATGTATATGAATAACTCTGCTAAGCTAAAAATCGATGACGGCAAAGTTGGGCGTTTCCCTTTTGCTTTATGATGAGTTCTGTAGATGCAGAAAGTCGCTAGATCAAGTATTGTGAAATATAATGTTTCATCAATTTATTTTTCAACATATATTACGCAAATAACGCCAGGATGTAAAAACATTGGGATTTAATCTGTATAGCAGAATTAAACCCTAATTTTAAAATAATTTACTCATACAAATAATATACTTTAAATAAAACTTATGCAACTGCTTTTCATTTTATTCCAAAGGGTATATTTAATCTTAACAAATTCCTCCGTGTTACAACTTTCCAGCGATAAATTTTGAAACGTTTGAGTGAAATATTATGTCTTTGCTCCTAGACTATTCCCTGCATAATGGGGGTTAGGACTGTCTGTTATGGTAATTCTCATTCACTTCTGTCCTACGTATTTATAATTCCGCAACCAAAAATCTGTTTGATTCATTCTTGACTGAAAATGATGAATTGGCTACAGTGGTTAAATCCCAAATAGTATTACCTCATAATATGTTTACAGATTTTAAGCGGTGTTATATAATAAAATAATTTTGAAAATCGAACTATATTCGCTTGATTTACAAAGAAAGTTAAATTGTCTCAGTTTTAATTATATTAAAATCTAAGTTCAATTATTTTAAGAATTAGCAACTGAACAAAAATTTAAAACCGTAACTTAAATAACACATTAGGTAAATTGTTATTTAATTCAAAATACCAAATAGCGCATTAATTTGCATGAATAGATTCTTGTAATATACCATTTACACTCATGCCCATAAATTAAGGATAATGCAAAATCAGGCAAAGGAAGAGTTAGAAGAAAAACAAATTTGACTTATTTGTGAAGCTTATTTATTAAACAAAAGGTAAAGAGCAAAAAAAGATGCTATATGTTTGATATTATTAAACAAATTAGCGATTTTTTTCTCCCTGGAGCAAATTACAAAAAAAAAACCTATTTACAAAAAAAATACATGATTGATATGATTGTTAATACATTGCATGTCTCCCAGACGATGCAATACAGTCCGTACAACGCCTAGGCATGCTGAGTATCAAATTATCGATCTGATCTTGAGGGATATTACACCATTCAAAAAGCAATGTTCTCCGAAGTTCCGGTAAACATGTAGGAGGAGGTTGACTGGCTGCAACTCGTCTGCCAAGCATGTCCTACACGTGATCTACTGGATTCAAGTCCCGTGAGAATGGTGGCCAGTCCGTACGGGTGATATCCTCCGATTGAAGGCATTCGCTTACGATGTTTGCACGGTGAGGACGGGCGTTGTCATCCATAAATACAAATTGTGCGCCCATGGCGCCCCGAAAAAAACGTACATGTTGTTCCAGAATGACGTCCCGATAGATTTGGCTTGTCATGGTTCCAATTTGAACATGCAGGTCAGTTCTGGAACCCAGAATAATTCCACCCCAAACGAGTACTCCTGCACCACCGTAACGGTGTCGTTCAATGATGTTTTCTTGATGGTAACGGGTACCTGGAGCTCTCCATATGAATGTCCGGCGAGAATCAGACTGCAAGCTAAACCTGTACTTGTCGGAAAACATCACACAAGCCCACTGTTGCGATATCCACAATGCATGCTCTCTACTCCAGGCTAACCGCAGGCGACAGTGAGTTGCAGTAAGTGGAACGTATCTGACAGGTCTACGAGCATATAGACCAATCTGCCCTAAGCGTCTGTACACGGTCTGCCTTGAAATTGTCGTACCAGTGGCTGAAGACAGCTGACCGGACAGGTCTGAGGTTGTGCTCCGCCTGTTTCTTTTGGCAGTAACTGCCAAATACCGGTCCTCATTCGGCGTTGTAACTGTGGGGCGACCTGTGCTGTAACGTGTACTCACATTACCATCATCTTGGAATCGTTGCCAAAGCCTGGAGATGACACTCTGGGCAATTCGAAGTTCGTCTGATACTTCCAGTTGGGTACGCCCACATTCCAGACGGCCGATAATTCTACCACGTAAAAAATCATCCAAATGCGTCCTTTGTGTCATAACTATTCGGTTATTGCACTGAAATGTTTATGAAGCGCCTGCGAACGATTTTACTTCTTTGCTTGTATTCCTTATATACCACTCTCTTACACTCTTGTCATTGTGACGTACCATCGGTGTCATCTGGTTACTTCCTGAAATTTGCATTTGATTCTTGAAGATGTGTGTAGTGATTTTACAGGTGATATATTTATTTTAGAGTTAGATTTCCGCGTGACTCCGAATTATCCTTAATTTATGGACATGAGTGTAGTTTAGACTATGTTGCTCTGGTTTTAACGTAATGATATATTTATTTACAACTATCTTGAAGCGATTTAAATTCACGTATCTTATGCATTATCCTCAATGGTATATGCCTTAAGTAACAGTACTTGCATTTGTTATCAAAATGTTACATTATTAATTCAGAATTCTTTCGAAAATTCATAATTCACAAAAGACAGTTAAAATAAAACTGAAGAGATGTAACTTGTAATGTTTTAGTTAAACTAACCAAGTTTTATTTTAATTTAAATCTTTCTATCTCTTCTCTGTTTCAACTTCCCGTCAGAAGAAGCGCGCGTTTTCAGCTTATGCTAATTTGAAGTAGAGCCAAGTACTATTTAAACCAGAGGTAGAAACCTCTCAATGTGAGAGAGCTTTTAGTCTCAGATCGATCCAGGGCCGTCGAAGTAGGCATCCCATTGTCAGAGACATACAAAAACTATTAATTTCGAGTCCTGCAAGTCTGAGGCCTAAGGTTCAATGGGTTCCAGCCCATACGGGGATTAAAGGAAATGAAGCAGCGGATTTGATTGCGAAAGGCGCGGCCAATGAATCCCATGTGAGTAGCATTGTTGTGCCCCTTCCGCACTCATATCTGAAAACTACACTCAAATGTGAACTAATGAAGCAGTGGCAAAACTACTGGGACACAAGCACCACAGGCAGAAGACTGTATGATTTCCAATCAGAAGTTAACCAGAATTTAAATAGCTGCTCCTCGCACCTTACACAGTATCTGACAGGGCATGGCCCATATATGTCGTATCTTCACAGATTTCGCCTAAGAGACAGTGACCAATGTATTTGTGGGAGTACTGGTGATCCAGATCACTATGTGTTTGATTGCCCTCACACAGCGAATTCTCATTTAAAAAGACCAGCTGCAATCAATATGCCGGCTTGGTTTAAGAACACAATTAAGAACAAATATGCGCTCAGCCGCATTAGAGACTGCACTACCGTTGCTAAAAGCATTGCTGACAGCCTGGAGTGACTTCTTTTCTTGGACACTGTGCCGTCAGCAGCCCGCTCTGTACACATATTAATTTACTTAATGTCTTACTTATTATTATTTTCCTTGTTTTATTCCCAATTATGTTTAATTTTATGATTAATCCAGCACTCTTTTAACGGATCCCACAATCTGTAATGTATTTGTTCATCTTTACATCTGTACCTGATTATATAGCATTTCCTTAATATAACTGCATGCCTACCAAGTACCATAATAGTGTATGCCTAACATGTACAATGTATTTGTTCATCTTTGCATCTGCACCTGATTATATAGCTATCATTAATATAACTGTATGCCTAACATGTACCATAATAGTGTATGCCCAACATGTACCGTAACTGTATAAATGTCTGCCTAACATGCCCCATAATAAGTGTTCCCCTTAGTCTCAGCAGTCCCCATCATGCACCTTTTTTCCATGTTCTGGTCCTTATTTCAATGCTCCTCGTTTAGCGTGGTCAATTGCAGGAGGACACACTACTAAGCTCTTCATATATATATACTTTAAATTCCATCGACGGGATCCAACAGGCTGAAAAGCACCTAACCCAGTGGGCCAGCTGTTCCGTCGATGGCGAAAAGAAAAGAAAAGAAAGTCTCAGATCGCGGTCATTCTGTTCGACGTTCGCCTGACCAGCTAGCAGATAATTTCTAAGCCATAGTGCTTACTACGTGATTGCTTATTGAGATAAATTGAAGTGCGCTAGTATTAGTATTTCTTGCTACGCACCATTTAGTTAGAGGCCAACTCCGAGAATTAGCTCTGTGAGCAAAGTTTAATTAAAATTCTATTTAGTTTTAGTATAAATTTATCTGATTGTTAAGTTAGGCCCAAGTATGGTCTTTTACTTTCTGTATCCCTCCCGAGTTGGGAAGTAAATTGTAAATAATATTGATTTAATAAAAGAGGATTTTAAATCCCTTCCAAGTGTAGTTATTCTTCAGCACAGTATCTACACCAGAACATAGCTGATTTCAGCTCCCTGTTCCAGATCAGGACTTAAGGACTTTAAGGAGTTACTTTAAGATGTTTGCCAAATCTACGCACATAACACCCAGTCCTGACAAACTAAATGCTATCAAGTTAAAATCGGGATAACATTGTACGTATTTCAAATTATAGGTTTCTCCTCATCGTTTCGCAAAACATCTACAAACAACCGGTTCACTGCCCTTTTCCCATACTTTTAACAATCATCAGATGCAGAGCAGAATTGTTATAATAGGAAGAAATTTCTAAACAACAAATTTATTCACAGCAATAATCGTCTTATTTGCCTACTGTGCTGCTGCGTTTTCTCTGCTTCAAAATTAATTTCAAAGTAACCGGAATGCCTTTCATCTACAAAAGTACTTTCTGTTATAAGTTTCCATAACCTCAAAGAATATTTTGTGAAATAAATTTTATGTTTCATTTCATGTAATATTTAAAAGCTATATGTCATTCTGAGTTAATTATCTTGATAAATCTCCATATAGTACAAGAATTTTAAAATTTTATTAAGACATAGTTTACTTTTAATCCGAAATTTATGTTTCAAATTTTAGCTTGTGGTTTTATGCGGGAAATGTATCATTTACAAATAAGAGTTAACGCTACTTGAATGTAAAATATGTTATCATTTACTCTAAGACTTTTTTATGCATCGGTCTAAGTCTATTTTATACGTTTTTTAATTCGTTTTAATTTGATCTTTATCAAAGTATAAACTGGCGGTTTGCAAAGCATTCATGAATGCAATATATACTTATTTAAAAACTTACTTTGATTATAGAACTTCCTGGATTATTAGATTATAATTTTAAAAAAACCTATATATATGAGTATGGGTATAATAAATACAGAAATTTAGATTGTATTTATCGTTTTGATTTTTTCTCAAAGTGAAACGAAACATAAGTGCATAATTTCGTAATTGTTCGAGTTTCAATGTTTCAAATTCTTACCTCTTGATAAGTCGCTTTAAGGAATTGAAATCGGAATAATTAAACTACGTATAGTTTAAAAATAAATTAGAAATATTTAGCTTAAAATTCTAATTTTTCAAAAAATTCATAATTGCTTTTTCATTTTGCTTTGTTCTAAATTTAACCAGTCATTCATGCTTTTCAAATTAAATCTGTTCAAATTTCTTTTTAAACTCTTCACAAAAAGTTTTCCCGGATAGTGTAATTTTTTTTTCTAATTTTTAAGTTTTGTTTTATGTATATTATACATTGTAGCGAGTTACTAAATCGTTGATGTTTTTTAAATAATAAGTTCAAATAAGCAAGGAGAAATGAATAATTTATTAACAAAATAAGCTCAGTAAATAACAGAGAAAAAATAAGAGCTGAAAATGAAGGAAAACAAAGATATTCAGCCATTACTTTTTAACACACGAAATAAATTGTAAAATTCCTCAAATCACTCTCAGGTTAAATCCTAAGACGTAGTTCAGCTAAACGATTGATCGTAGGGCTTCCAAATGTTCTTTCGCGAATCTTCTAGAAAGTCGCCAAGGCTTCTTAGGAACGGCTTTGCCTATATGTCGTCTTCTAATTGACTACTTTTAAGATTGCAAAGCCGAAGCATTCAGAATTAAAAGATCTATAGTATACTATACAGCTAACAGATATTTTAGTACAAGATATGTAACCAAAAATTGGATTAAATCCAAAATAAACGACTTAATTACTATTCTAAAAACAATAAAAAATAAGATAATACAAAATAAGGCAACATTACAGAAAAATAAAAATACAATCAAACAGGATAAACTATATATATATATATATACAAATTCTAAGTAAACAAGTTAAGTATGAATAATTAAAAACACCGAATACTTGCGCTAAAGTTGCCATGTAATAAAACAATAATTAACTATTAGAAAGGTTTTTCTATTAAGGGGATATTAATACTTATTCAAGTTCTAAAAATAATTTAGTAGTTCAGTAGTTATAAAGTTTCATCTTAAAAAAGCAGACGTTAAATACTCAATTTAAATATGTTAACTAATAGTGTTACGATAATTTATACCTAAACTTGCAGAAGGTGTAATAAATTGATGTCAGTTAATTAAAAATGTGTAAATTTTGTAATTAATTTTTGTATCTAATGTAAATTACAAGTTTTTTTTTCTGGCATTATATTCTTTTACTAACTAATGGGCCTATTTCATATTTCTCAATCTGGTAAATAGCCCTTTACAAGTGAAGATCCCTTCTTCTTTATTAAGTTTAGACCATTAGCCAAAAATAAATTAATTTCTTTTGTTTGATAAAAAGTTTAACTACAACTTTAACTAAACATTCAGTTTCTCTGGCGAACTTTATAGTTTTGTTGGAGCTTTAATTATTCAAGAGTTTGTGTATAGGTTTTAAGTTCAATACCAAAAGATATCAAAATTTGGATAAACAATTTTCAAAAACATGAATACTTAAAGGTTTGTGACACACATGATACACAATATCTCTAGTAAAACTAGTTTCAAATAAACCGTAAATAGTGGTATATTTTATAGTTCCAACCGATTAATTAAATGAAATGCGTTGTGTCTTAAAATCAGGTCCAGTGTTTTAAATTTAAAGTGAAAACATTACAAAGTTAAAATTAAACATAGCATTTATTTAAGATACTTTGAATTGATACAGAAAAGTACATAGGTGGCGGTAAGGTGGAAAATATAACAAAAATCATACCAGTTCAAACAGGAAATTTAACATTGTAGTCAAAAGAACTTGCTAAAGTCACTCAACATTATGTGACGATCCGAGCAGTGAATTGGATTGGAGGATTTCATAGTTGAATGGTTGGCTGTAAACATGGGTTAATCTAAGGAGGAGAAAAAAAAAATGATATTAGTACAGTGACATTTTCGTCGCCCTCCTTCGAATCCTTCTCTCGTCTATTTCTTCCGACATCGATGTTTCTCAGATAACGCTGACGCTTTCAGCTCCGTCTCCTTCCTTCAAAAAAATGGCAGCATGTCAATCTCCCGTCAAACCTCCCGTCAGCCTCCTTCGTCCCAGCTCCCGGGCTTTTTACTCGAAACGCCAAGTCCGCTTGATTGGCGATTTTTGATGGTAGTAAAACCGCCAACAGCTCGGCAACCCTCGGGAAGAACCACGCAGGAAGGGGAAGTCCACGGTAGAAGAGCTCCCATGACTAGGCGACGAATCGCTGCTAGCCTCGCTAGGGGTCCCAATCCAACATAGAATAAACCTGCAAGTAAGCAAAACATCGCGCCAACCAGACCCTACGGCAGAGTTAGTAATGTAAAAAACTAGCCTCTCCGCAGGGTGCAATTCCTACGAATGATGACAGAGGTTCCGCAGACTACCGTCTGGAGGGCGAAGAAATCGAAAACAAAGTGATAAATAATTTGGAAGGGCAACGGACTGAATTCGAAAGTTTTGAAGGGATACGTGAAAAATATTGATTTTACAACAATTTAACTTCAATACTGATAGATACTTAAATGAAAATATAATAATTTCACAGATAATTTTCTTGGGTTTATTCAGACACCAAACACGACCACCATAGTAAGAAATAATAAAAACTTCAGTTAAATATAATAATCAAGTATGAAAATTTTTATATATTCTCCACAACACCAAAACGACCACCATAGTCAGAAAATATGGATCCCAAATTTAGCAGAAAAGGGGCAAAAATAAAAACTTAAATTAACTTTAAACACCAACTTGTGTAAACAAACTTTAAAAAGATTGACCTTAAGGATCAACTTATCAAGAGATTAACATTAACAACCAAGGTTAAGAAAAATAAATAACTAAACAGAATTTAAATAGTTAACCAACCAAAAGTAAAGAAGAAAAATTAATTACACAAGCAACTTAAAATCAGCGTTAACCAAAACTGTCAACAGAACAAATTAAATGACTACAATTACTTTTAAACAAACCAAAGAACTTAAGTTCAACTACAAAAATTAAAACAAATTAAACTTTAAGTCTGAAGCAAAATAAGTTAAACATTACCATTAAAACAATTTAAATCACAACTGAAATAAGTGATACATAACAGTTTCAGTATCTCAAATAGAGTACAATACGTCACCAATCACTACATTCTCTCATTAAATACGATAACCTTATTACATTCCATCGCTGAGTACATTACAGTTACAGCCATTTCGTTTCGAATTTTGCAAGCAAGTAAGTTAATATTAATTTCCTTTCTGGCATTGATTTGTACTTTGTTTTGTATTTAAATGCCTACTTTTGCTTTTGCGTTTAAATCTAAAAGAAGGCATTAATTTTATATATTTGTGTTGCTTTAAAATATATTTTTTGTACATACTTCAAATATTTTATATTAATTTGTACAGGTCTCAATATTGTTTTTACTATACTGTAAGAACGTCTAGGAATGTAGGAATGTTTTTTCTAAAGTGAGATCTCGCTTAATTCAGTTCTTAAGAAGTACCTTAAATTTAAAAAAAAATCTTACTCATGTTTATTTTCAGTTTAGTTTATAGGAAGTACTTTTGCTTAAGCAGATTAATTATCATTCTCATTTTTGAGTTTTGTTCGTAGCTTATGATTTAAATCTAGCTAAATAACTAACTTGATCCTTACTTTGGAAAAAAGCGAAACACTCACTTAATTTGGTTATTATTAATTAATAGTGGATTGCTTTGTTCCCCTTGACAACTCAATTAATATACGGTCAACAACAATGGCTACATTTATAGCACTTTTAAATTTTACTTTTTATTTTTACACTTTAGAATTTTCCATGTTTTAATAAGCTGTATTTAAATACAGCTTATTAAAACATTTTTACTACAATAGAAATCTAAATAACGTATACTTAAAACTAGAAAACCCGGCGGTCATATGAAATGACCACTTTTCTGGATATTATAAATTGTAATTAAAATGATTTGTGCAAAGGTGTCTACTAATTCAAACTGAATTACCAGGGCAGGCGGCGAGGGCGCCCCTTTGCTTACTGTCCCACGGATTTCGCCCTTCTACTTGCTTAATTGCGTAAAGTACAGTGAAGAAAACCACTGGCGGTACATTTCTTTCTTTGCTCAGTGGTTTCTTTTTGTCGAGAAAGCCGTTTTTGTGCAGCTCTAGCTCCTTTCCTCTCCTCTTCAGTGCTGTATTTTCTATGAGGCATTCTTAAAAGAAATTAGGTTAAGACGTAGTTTTTATGTAAAACAGATGATTGCCAATGCAAACAAATGTTCACCTTCACCCTGACACGCTCAATTTGCGTTCAGCCTTAAATTGTTTCAAAAACAGATGATTGCTAATACAAACAAATGTTCACCTTCCCCCCTGACACGCTCAATTTGCGTTCAGCTGAAAATTCAGTTTAAAATACAATGCCGGAATAAAATCGGGCAAAATTTTAAACTCTTTACGCGAAAGGATATTTAGCATAAGAGTTTGGGTAAACCTACCTGATGAGATCTACTACGCACAGCTCGTTAGTTGGTTTCGTCTGCTTTAATTTCTTAACGTTTGCAACTTTCTAGGTAATTCATAAATAAATATAGTTAAATGCATAATAAGCAACAATTGTAGGAATTAAAACTATTTAAATACCAGGATAATTTAATTAAAACAATGAGAACTATTGTGATAAAATTTATTTTACTATTTGAATGCCGTGGCAACTTCACCCCATTGGCTAGTACAGTTACGCAAGCAACCAATAAGCTATCGGCGACAAACAGACACTTAAGCTGCATATAATAAAGATATATAAATTTAAACAAGCACATATTTTTAAAGTAAAAAAATTTTAAAGACTAAAATGGATTAAAATATATATATTTATTTTTTCCAAAAGTAAAATTTTCTAAAATGAAAATTATACTATCCTGGAAATTAAAAGGAACATTTCAACTTCAATTGACATATATAGAAAGAATGAAGTTAATCATGACTTTGAAACTTTTTTAATTTGAAATTGAATTTGAAATTAAAGGAAATTTTAAATAAAAAAAATCCGTGAAGTCTGCATATTAATTATTCATATTGCAATGCTTCAAATAGACACATCAGAGGGTAATTATTTAAAACGTTGAAACTGAACAATTAAGGAATACTGAATATATGTTTCCACCTTCCCATTTGAGGACAAAAGTTGAAAATAAAAATAAAAATTATCTCAAAATCTTTTACAAATTATACTCCCCATTTCAAAGAGTCAAGAATATACCCTAAAGCGAATACAGTCCTATAAAATCTTAAATAAAAATTACAAATAAACTAAAAACAATGCAAAAAAAAAGTCTGAAAATGTTCAGATTTCATATTACGCTCAAAGGAGCGCATTGTAACGTTTTGTGTATTATCTATACTTATTAAATATCACGTTCGTCGCATTTAAACCATAAAATTCAATTCAACCGCAATATCGCAAAATATTTAAAAGAGCATATCTTTAGAATTTACGATACACAGTCTCGCGCGCTAGAGATAATTTTTCCACCTCGTACAGTGTTATCGTTTCTCGCCTGGCGAAACCTGGCGTTTCGGGAGTATCATGGTACTCGGAGCACGTTTAGCTGAAACAGAAGCTATGTTCCGAGTTCTGTCAAGAAACCTTCTACTACTAATAATGATATCGCAGTTTAAATCACATCGCCTTAATAATGTATAACTCTGCAGGTAATTTAAGTCAAATACGCAGACACACATAAACAAACAAAAGGAAATTTAATAAGCAACACCGAACTCATGTTTACGTATTATATGTTTTGGGCTTTCTTCATTAACTTGTGAGCGTATATTGTAAACCAAGTGAAGTCTGTAATCCTTTTGCATAATAGCTAGTTGTAGTTGACACTACTGTCGAGTATACTTAAACTTTTATTAGAGTTGAATCCGATAAGTAGGAAAAGTAATTTAAATTTATGAAGAGAAGAGTGGGGATATTTAGAAAACTTCTCTATCCATCAACTGTGCCTTAAAAGTATTCGTATTTTAAAAGCGAGATTTTGTTTCATTGCATTGTGTAATACAATTTCTTGTTTCACTTCAACCTGTTTTGTATGATGTTTTAAAAAGGGGTAGCCTTTTACATACATAGATTGCTTATTAGTATTGTCATTAATTTTGTATTTAGACAGCTAATTTTAGTAGAATTATAATTAAAATTGGTGTATTCCCCGCGCAGTGTAGAGTGTGACAAATTTTAAGCTATGTCAGAAAAGTAAAGATACAAGGGATCTTGCATTTACATTGAGTAAGTGGATATCTTGGTAAATTGCTTTTTAAATTGAATAAATGCAATTTTCTACTATGTTAGCTGTAACCTTAACTCCACTTCTTTTGCTTTCCAGAAATCTCGAGAAACAGAAAGTACTAGAAATATCTAGTGACCGGTTGAAATTTATAAAATGCCAGAGAGAGAACATCTCTGTTCAGTTGTTTAGTCGGTTGCTTAGTTACTGTTGTTGCGAGTTCTAGTTCCGCGTGAACTGAGAAAATTCGAAGTTAGCTTTCTTTTAGATAAGCTTTGCACTGCATTGCATTTTAAAGTTTTCAGTGGTTTGAAGTAGAACTACTGATTATACTGAGTGATATTGTGAACGCTTGTACGAATATCTCTGAGGAAAATTCAAGAGTTCTGATATATTTCTTTTGATAAGAATAAATTTTATTAACCTATTATCGGACTAGAGCATTCAATCTGTTACGAACTTATTATTATGTGCACCAACAATATGTTTCCTTATTGTAGTCTTCTATTATTTATTGAAATGGTTTTATATTTAAGTTATTTATTCTAATCTTTAAATATTTTCAGTGTTTTATTATGGATAAGATTATATTTAAATTAATCTATTGTAATTATTAATTGCATTTGCTGTTATAAATTTTAAACAACACAATTAAAAGTTAAGCACTTATTTTATTCCATAAGATGTCAACAAACAAAGCAAATTATGATGATATAACTTACGATGACTTCAGAAACCATGTGACGTATGTATAGCTGATTTTAACAAAGTAACTATTCCATCTGCTACGTTAGATTTGTTCAAGATTCAAAAATTTTAATGGTTTTAATTATTTATTTGATTTTTATTTAATTTATTTAGTTGTTAAGTTTATTTTATATATTAATTAATTTTTATTTAATTTAATTTATTTTATTTAACCCTTCGCTCGTTTGTTTCGTTATAATTTTCATGGTTATTACTTTCATGATCTGCATTTTTCGCTGTTTTACCATGCTTTGATTGTTAATATTTATGTATGAATTATTTTCTTGACTTGGAATATGAAAGGTGTTAACTTTGATTACTATGCAATGCAATTTCAAAGCACTAAAATGTAGGGTCACCGAATCATCAGAATATTCCGAGGTGGTATTTATTATGTGACGGTGGTGATGCCAGTACAGAGGCTGTTCGCACATTTTTTAGACGATGTATATTGTATTCACAAAACTAAATTACATAAAATTCTTGTGTTTTAAATATTCTATTTGACATCCCTTATTTTGAACTATCTTTCGACACCGCAATTTCCAGGATAATAATGCCTTTTGAAGTGTCAGAAGAGGTATTCTATCACATTCCTCCCGAACAGCTTTCCAGAGTCCTGTTAGGGTTTGGGGACAGCGTTTGGATAATGCAGTTTTTAAAAGTCCGAAAGCACAAAAATCCATAGGTGACACATCGGGAGATTGAGTAGGAATATCAGTGAAGGGTATGGCCTTGATACCAGTTTTTTGTTCCATATCTTTTAGGAAATTTACAATGGATTTTGATGTGCGACTGCTAGCTTTGTCCTGATGGAATCTCACAGATTGATGGCACTGTGGGTAAAGCGATGGTATTTCATTCAGAAAACTGGCGATACAATATGTTCCAGATAGTATTTGGTGTTAATCTTGACATTTTTTTTTGCACTCTTTTTATTTTTAACTTGCCATTATAAGAAAAACCAGCAACAATCATGAATCCCTTAGAAAAACGTTCTTTCGATTTTTTGAAACATGTACTTAAATTTTTTTCTCCCCTTTTATGATAATAAATGGTTATTTTTTTGTTACAATCATTTAAATACACCCATGCTTCATCTATTGTGACAATTGTTTTCCATTTTTCTTTGGATAAGTATTTCTCATATAGAATTCTGCAGCGTGTCCTGCGTTGAGCGATATGCTTTGGAAGAAGACGATGCACATTGCGTTTTTTCGCTTTCTTAAGATTTAAATCAACGGTTTATCATTTTGTTTACAGTGGACACCGAGCATTTTAATGATTTTGCAACTGTCCTTTGACTAGGGGGATTTTCTTTTAACATTAAACAACGTACCTTTGCAATAGTCGAAGATGTCCGTTTTTTCCTTGGATACTTGTTTGGAATTTTTGTCCCACTTGGGGCTCCAATTTGACGTTTCTTTCCTTTCTTGTTGATGATATTACCTACCGACGCTTTAGATATCACAAAACCATGACTCTCACAGCGTTTTTGGGTAACGGAGTATGCATATTTCTCTTCGGAAAGAGCGTAAATGTAGCCTTCGAACCACTGCTTTGTTAAATTCGCCATTTTGAATAAAAACAAAACTTTCAAGCCACAGAGGATAATTTTGACTTTTAAAAACATAGTACAATTGCAGCTACTTCTTTTGCAGCAAACGAACTTTTATTACAACTTACCAAAATCGTCTAAAAAATGGGCGAACAGCCTCTGTATTCTGCTTAGTTCAAAATTGATATTTAATCTTGTGCTTCTTAAAATTTAGCATTTTAATAACTGACTATTAATTTGCAGATAGCATGAACTGTACATTAACACATATTTTTATACAATATTCCCCCAAAGGCGAGCTCTAGCCGTTTATAACCGTTTGGTGTTATTAAGGCAGAAAGCGATGCTCTCCTTTTTTATGGTGGCACCTAATGGGTTGGTCACCTTAGCGTGCTATAAAGTGGAGGGCGAATTTAACACATGCCTTGGCCGGGATTCGAACCCGGAGCATTTTTATAAGGCTACCAGGATCACTAATCACTTTCCCGTCTAGGCGGCATTTTGTATACTGTTGCTATCAAGAAGAAACTTTTACGTAGGTTTTCAGAACTAGGTTCCTCGCAGTTAATAGCTGTGAAATGAATTATTTTTTCGTAACACATTTTTGTTTATTTTATTGCCGTAAATGATGCAACAAAATACTGTCTGCATACATTTTATACATTCAAAACATTTATTTTAAATTAATTTCTTATTTTGTACGTAAAATAGCTTGTGTGCAGAAACTTCAAAAATTACATACCTCGAAAAGATATTCAAGTGTATTTATTGAACATATGAAACAGAGTAGTATAGTTCTGTTAATTTACTTTATCTCAAGAAAGGACTGATATAATCGCTGACCTTCAGGAACTAAATACACATGATAATTTAATATTTAAACTAAAAAACTCAGCAGCTCAATATTTAGAATTAAGTATAAAATTTATACAAAAATATCCTGTCATATTAAATTGTTACTTTAGTGTTGCTGATGACTGTAATATTACAGCTATAGGTATTTACAGGTGAACTAAGTTTATAAGGTATTTTCTTCCTCCTTACCGCATGCCTTTGTAGTGTAACTGGAAGCAGACGCGTATTCGGGACGTCCGGACGAAGACGTTGCACAATTTTCTTGTTTCCGGCATCAAGAAACCTAATGATTCTTTTATTAAAATTGACTATATTTGATAAAGAATATAACCTCAATATCTCTCTTAAATTCTTAGGATTTGACTCTAATACCAGTAATGGAAGACATTTTTTAAAAAATTACTTTAAGCTATTTATATGTATTGGTTAAAAACTTGATGAGAACAGCTAAAGAACACCGAATTTTTAATTAAATTAATAAAAATGCATAAAATATTGTATGGCACTGAAATTATGTTCATAAGAAAGAATTGGCCTTAAGTTTATGTTTTTGCATCTAAGCAGATCTTTCTTGAATTGATTTATTTCAATAATTTAGATCAACTCCTCATGAACTATGGATATACAATATTATATTATTATGCTTACATTGGAAAGGTTGGAAAACGTTACTCAGATACTCAGGAATATTTTTTCCGCTACTTCATATGCACTTAGTACTCCTACCAAAGAAGTGAATTATTGATATAGGTAAGCATCATGCAAAAGAAACAAATTGCAAATCTTACCTCGCTTTCTGCAGAAATTAGTACAGATATATTATAATTATTTGATTTCTTCATTTCTATTTTAACTTATTATAAATACTGTATTGTCCAACATTATTTTAAAACAAATATTGTTTACATGTTTTTCCTTGAGTAGCAGAAGACCATTCTTGTTGACATAAAAATAAAAAAAACCACCTCCAAGGCTACTTTTTAATTTTTTGCAGTTACTATAACTATCTCAATTTAAAATACCAGTTAATTTTAGTGGTAACATTTGCTATAGTTTCCACCATAAACAAAGACTATGTGGAGTTTGTTGCTCACAAGGAACGTGACCTCATTCTACCTCTTCTTCCCTTCCGGAATGCATCCGCAAGACAGACTTGACATTACCCTTACGGTCTCTGTCGGACCTAAACGGACCACCGCAGAAACTGTTGTTCTAGTCCTGTGAAGGTAACTATTGGTCACTCATTACTGTTTACTCCCAACATATGGACATTACGAATCAACAGATCGGGAAAATGGATACTCCTGTTGAAATACGATACCCGAAATTTTTCGCGATTATAATGTTTCCTGTAATTCATGTAAGGAATTAAAATACTAAGAACTAATTTATTGTTGTGTCGCGAATTCTGCGTCGCAAAATTTAAGTGTTTTTAATCATTTAAGTAATCAATTATTTAAGTATTTGTATTTGTATTTGTATTTGATTTTTTAAATTTGAAATTTTGAAGAGCATAGTGAATATATATATATATATTTGCAAAGAATGTACTTAAAATCTTTAGGAAATTATTTTTTCTTCTATGGTCCAATTTTCTAGCGATCAAGATCAAGATAGTACTTTCGGTTCAAGGTGTCAACTACTAATGAGTTTTAACCCATATATCACGTAAGGCCGGAGGCCGCTCACTTTTGTTTAGATAAATCAGAGGTGCTTAGCACCGCGCCCTTAGGCGAAAGAATGGTTTATGTGGCAAAGTCATACAGGAAGGCAGTCATGAAATTATAAATTGATATACTTTTGTAGATGTAGAAACATTCAAAAAATTTTTGAGCAGGTGCTAGGTGCGTGCTATTTGCAGTGAGGAATTGAGTGACTGAAATGAACATGACATACGGAGAGTAAGTCAAAATCAAATCACGTAACCTGAGGTCGCGTTCTGGTTCGTTGATAAATACTGCTGTATTACTCAAAGTTTTATTAATTTAAGAGTAAAAAACTCTTGTAGGCCTATTTTCTAGCGAAGAAAGGGGAGCATCTTTTAACGGAAGTAACATCTGTGGGAATAGCTTTAAGATGGCATTTGCAACTGAGGGCACTATATCGTTGTTTCCCTCGTCTTTTGTTACGAAGCAGTAAACTGGATATCGAAATTGGCTCCCCGCCATTCACTTACACTTTAGCTTTGTGAATGTTGCCTTGCTTATAACTTCGGAAGAAAGGAAAGGTTGTAAATTGAATTTTGAAAGGGAAGTTTTTGTTGTTTCTCCTTAGATTTTTCGCTCGTTAGCAAGGGTGGTCGAATTTTTAGTCTCAAGTTTTCGCGGGTGTTAGAGTCATTTCTACAGCTGGTCAACTGTTAACTGTAGACAATGACTTTATTTTGATTCGTTCGAGGGGTTTGAATTTGTTCGGTTAAATTATATTGAAAATCCCGGATTGGAAGAATTTAATTTTATGTGTAACTTTTGGACTTATAATTGTGAGTGGGTGGAGAAACCGAGTTTTCCTCGGTTCTTGCACGGGTTTAGAAGTCAATTTTTTAGTTGTGTTGAGTTTTGATACAACTGGAAGAGAATTAGCAGAGAGGGCTTTTGGCACTGCGGCCGAGCTTTACCCTTGCCGGTGGCTCGCACTTGTGATGCTGCGGAGGCCTGCGCCGGAATTTATGAGACTGATTCGTGATGTTTAGGGTGAAATTAGTTTAAAGGGACCGGAGGGGCGTTTGCGCTGCGGCCAAGCTTCACTCTTGCGGGTGGCTTGCGCTTGCGTTCTGAGGACGGACTCGGCTTTTAGCTGAAGAGATTTGCGTGAATTTAAGAACCAAGCATTAGCTCGAGGTTTAACTGGTTACTCCGGAGGTGTGAGGTGGTAATTCCTGGATTTGATGAGTGTTCTACAGAGTTGACGGGCGACTGACCATCAGAACTCAAGTTGTGGGTCAATAGAATGATTTTGTGCCAGAGCAGTCCTTGATTCATCTACTGCAGTATATCCAGTTTTTATCAACTATGACGTCATCCCTCTTCACCTTATTTGGGCAGTGTGGTAAATGATTCGGCGTGGACTTTCGTCGATTCATCTATTTCAGTACATCTTAAGTTATCGACAGCCTGGTTTCCTACTTATCACCAATTATGTCAGCCTTGTTCACCTTATTGTGGGCTCAGTTAAAGGACTTAATCTTCAGTTAATTATGAAGTGCTTAAGTTGTCCCCGATTTGCAGCATGGTTTGATGGACACTTGTCGACCAACTGTGAGTTACTTAATATTTTTATTCGTAAGATTATAGTATTTTTAAGTAGTGCAATTTAAACTAATTTTGTTTAATTTGGGGAGAAAGAGAAAAATTTATTTGAAAATTTTAAAAAGATGGAAAGGATTGTTTGTGCCTTATTTAGAATTTAAAATTATTGTCTATAAAACATGTAATTCTTCAATTGTAATTCCTACATTAGCTTACGTGAGATCCATTTATAAGTAACTAAGTTTACGTATAGAATAATCATAATAATCATTTATTCTGTTAAATTCTAAATATGTTTTGATAAACGACTTAAGAGATAATGTGGAATATGTTTTACTGTTGCATGTAAGGGTAGTCTGGCCAGCTATCTTTAGGTTATCCAAGATATTAATAAATGAGTGTGATTTTATGTTATTACTTGCATTTATTTTTTTTGTGTGTTACGTAGTTGGTCTGTTCAGTCACTTCATTTGTTTGAGCTGTAAGGCTTTTAAGAAACATGGAAATTTTATCGGGGTTATGTAAAATGTTTATGCATTTTAGGGTACGCGCCCTGTTATTTTTAGGAAATATGTACTAACCACGTTTTATTGAATATTTGAATGTTTGTTTTAGGTGCCAGAAAAGTTAGAACTAGTGCTTGATTTTTAGCAGTGGAACTGATTGATTTTCTTTTTGAATATTTCTTTCCTGATGCTTATGAGGTGTTTTATGAATCTGAGCTTGTGCTCTTGAGTCAATATGTAAATTAAGTGAAATTTTAGAAATGTTTTGGTTAAGAAATAGTATTTTATTCTACCGAGTACCAGTGAAATTTTTTCCTTCTTGTGTTTTTAGGTTGAGATTTATTAAGACGAATTTGCTTTGCATTGAGTCAGTTTTTTCGAGTCAGCTCAATCAGTCATTTTCCTCCCTTTCCAACTAATTGATTTTTATTAGTAGCAAGTTATATTTATTTTAATTTGTCCGGCATCATACACAGAATTTAAAAAGTAAAAGAAGTAAAAATTTCAGCTTCGTAACTAAAATTGTAAGAAAGGTTTCAGCTTCGCAACATTATTTCATAAGTATTTAAATAATTGAAGTTACTACAATAATAACTAACACAGAGCTGAATGTTATATCGTTAGAATTTTCATTCTTGTTGCCGATTTTGAAAAGGCGTTCTATCTTTCTTTATTTTTTAGCGAAACACTTTGCAATTTAATAATGGAGAGCTGTCTTAAACTTTTTCATGCATTTGGTATTTGTTGATCGTAACAAAATATATTAAGCCTATTTGTAGAAAATTATAATCTACCCCCACGTAATAATTTGAGATATTGTGAAGAATACTTTACTTGCAGGTACCGTCGAAAACCTAATGGTGACTTTGCCATACGAATGCCAATTATATCTGACGCTACAAATAAAAGAATTTTGGGCAGTTTCGTAAAGCTCTTGTCAAAGTCTTAAATCTACTTCATAGATGTCTGGAAAACTAATCAGACGATTAAAGCGTTATATAATGAATTCATGCAAGTATATAAAAGTTTGCATCATAAAGTTGAGACTGAAAGGGAAACTATTTCCGAAGTAGTTAACTGTCTACCTCATCAAGGGGTTTACAGACTTGAGAAGAATCCCACGCTACTGCACGTGATCTTTAACTCTTGTTCAAAAACTATTCAACAAGATTATTTTGAAGCGGCGTGTCATAAACTAAATCCTTTTTCTTATCATGTTAAGATTTAGAAAATATTTTTATGCTTTTAATGGTAACACAAAAAAATGTTTTGACGAATTGCAATTGACAAGCCCCAAGTAGATCTTCAAAAAACTCTGAGAAAAGGGTATTGACATTCTGATACAAATATACTCTTCAAACAGCTATTAAAAAGAAAATTTTGCTGTGAACCACTATCATTCATTTTCAAGATTTATTTCAACGTAAAGAACTTCAGTGTCATAAAAACTTTACTTTCATTTCAAACATTAAGCGGTTAAACGATGTCAAACATTGTCCAAACATCCAAACTAACACTGAAATGTACGAGCATATAAAACGTTAGATGCCGAAATGTTTGAGAATATTTACATTAAATTCTATTCAAATTATTGTAATTTGAGCAATTTCATGTATTTCAATGATTTGAATTTTGATTTTTCAATCTATAGAACCATAAACACTGCTGTTGATTAAACAAATCGTATCTCATTATAAAAAGATAATTTTTGCTGGAATGAAAATAATACAAATTTGTAGTGTAAATGTTTTCTATTGCAAAGTAACATTTCAAAGAACGTTTAATGCTAAAAGTTTCAAATCTAAATTATTATGTAAATAAAATTTTTAAAAAGTATTAAAACATTTAAAAATGCACAATATAAAAAAATTAAATAAATAATTCTCTGTCCGTCACATAATGTATGCCTTAGAAGTAAGTATATTTTATTAATTACAGTAAAACTGGTAATATTCATAGAAAAGCCAGTTGAATGTAATATCAAATACATTTATTTAATTTTTATCTAAATATATACGTTATTGAAATGCTGAAAGTAATATTGAAATCGTTAAAGAAGTCCGTTTATTATTTTTTTAGTATTTCAGTTTTCAAATCAGTAATAAACGGGTATATTTGAAAAGTAAACATCTTAAACTTTTAAATGATAGATGAATACAATGCAAAATTTAAATTAGGCAAATACTAAACCTCTTTCTTAGCTTGGCCTGGACTATAATGAATTAAACTCTATCGATTTCAAGAGCGATCAGACATCAGTCTCTCATCTTCAAGACCAACAATATACTGAAGAATACGGACCTGTATCTTTTATTGTAAATCTATGCAGAATAAAACACTTTTTGCCCAATTTTAAATCTAAAGCTTTGTCGATAAGCAACATTTTGAGACTACTCTACGCGAAGGGAACGTGGAAATTAAAAGGTTTTATGTTTCGTTCAGCGAAATCTGAAACTTAACCAATCTGAACTTGAAAGAAATTAATAATGAAGAGTTACAGACCATCAATCATTTTTGGCAAAACTGATCGTCAGATGTAGTACTTAGCATAGTGTGAGGAAAACGCGTGTTAAGTTTTGATTTGAAATTACACATACGTGAACTAACTAAGAGTCTTACATTTTTCTCAAAATCTATGATTTCAATCCAATCAAAATTTATCGAAAAATTCAAATTCGAAAGATTTTTCAAATGTCTTAGACAGTTTATCATTACTTATATTTCTATTTGCAAAATAATTAGATCTAGGATTGTTCTTTCCTCTTTGAATATGTACTGATTTTGTTTTGCCCTCCTGAATAGTGTACTTCCCGTCTTCAAGGTAACATTCCTTTCCCTCTTGAAAAAAAAAAAAGTTTGTTTTAGTGATTGTATCTAGCCTTACCAACGGACATACCTTTTGTGGAAAACTTTCTTAAATAAACTGACTTTCATTTAAGTAATACATAGAGAAAGTCACGAAAATGCTATGAAGTCAGCCCATTTGTCAAGAGCCTAAGTCGAACTATCCGTGTTTAGCTGCTATATCACTTGATCACTTGTGATTTCAAAACCGACAGATCCTTGAAAAAGTGTTTTCCCATATAGCCTAGCCAATCTTAAATTTGCTCAGTTTCAAATATCTGTCTCTGTTTAGAAATACTACTCGTTCGGAAGTAATTATACTTTGTAACAACAGTAAATCAATTCATAAAATTCGTGTATTAGTGAAATATACGAAATATTTTTTAAGCTAAAAGTTAAATGTGCGAGTATTATTTTGTAAAATTCACAACAGGATTTTATTGAATGCAACATCGTGCAAAACACTAATATATACTTTTCTCAAAACAACAATTTTGTATATTAATGGTTTTGATTTGAGCATACTCTCATACATAATCAAAGGCGAAATTTGGCATCGTCTAGCATAGTACACTCTAAACATACATCTGGATCATTCTACCCCTCCAACGACCGAGAGATGAAATCCAAAATTCTGGTAGTTCGGTCCGGAGCCCGAATCCTGGCGAACGGGCTTAGTGCATGGACGTTTTCGTGGTTTTTTACGTAACGTGTATACGAAGCAGTTTCCCTTAGGAAATCTTCTACACAGACATCTCTTCCCTTGGACAGATAAGTCGGGAGTTGAGTGATTTACCTAATCAAATATACAAACAAACAAATTATATCATACTGCAACTTAGAAAAATCGTGGTTTAGTAAATTAAAATGTTCTTAAAATTGTAAACAAATGTATACATTGCACTATTTTTCAGATCTGCAACCTAAATATTTTTCAAGAATTAAGTTCCAAACTAACGGTTAGTAATTATCTACTTCACGCAAAATTAGAAAACCTTAGATTTCAATTTAAACTAAGTAATTAATAAATCTCTCTTCGTAAATTACTTTAGCGTTTAGTCATTAACTTTGAAAAATTTAATACTTATGAATAACACAAGAACTGCTCCTTTTAAGGTTCGCCTATTTTGTTTTAATTTTAATTTGCATTATCCGCACGTATTCGCTCATTTAGAAATGGGATAGACAAAAAAGTTGTTAGCCGCAAGTATAAACTTCTGAAGATATTTTTCAGCCATGCCAAATCGTGTTTGTATTTGCAACCAGCCTGCTTCTGAATAATTAACCAGTATTTAAATGCGCACAGTTACATGATTAATGTTTGTTAGTCTCCTCACCAAGAGTTAATGGATATTAGAATGCAAAACTATTCACAAGTGTCTAGCAGACGTAAATTTTAGATCATTACACTGCAGTGTTATACAGCTCATTAGTGGGCAAATACGTTAATTTTTAAAATGTTTATTTGGATAAAATATATCGCTGGTATTCGAACATAAATAAAATTTTTGGAAAAGCTGTTGTTTGAGTTAAGTGTTATTTTTCCCATGCATTAATATCATCATGTTTCTCCGTGAAACAGGGTCTGCATAAAAACAGCTTAATCTTTACAAAAAAAAAAAAGATTTTAGATTTTAACGGATGCCCAAAAGAGGTTAAGGTTT
>KK120893.1:2580-18766 GCA_000611955.2 Stegodyphus mimosarum | reverse complement strand
AAATTCTAAATTGCGCTGCTTTTTTAAAATTACAGGTGAATATTATAGCAGAATTTCCATAAAGGAGTTTTATTTCAATTAAATTTCATAATACATCATAGTTATAAACCTTAATAATTTAACACCTTAATAATTTTTATACATTTATTCTAATGTTAAAAGTGTATTTAACTGTAATAATTAATTGTACTAGTATTTTACAGTGATTAATTTTTAAATTTAGTTCAAGTTTGGCATGAGATTTTTTTATTTACTGAGAATTTAATTTATTAGCCCAAAGGGCCGGCAGCCCAGAAAGGCTGTTAGTTTCGAAACGGCATTTTGCGCTGTTTCACTATAAATGACCGTTTCCCTTTGCAAATCGTGGCAACCAAATATTATTTTCCTGTATTATATTTAAAGAAATTAAATAATGAAGAACCTGTATGAATACCTGTATATTTCTCGCACTGTGAAAAAACGACGGTATCTAGAATCATTAAATTTTGAATACTGTAATCCGAACATGGGCACTTGGATCGCCGAATTTCGAATTTGTTTTAATCCATTTCATATTTTCTACAACTTTCACGAATTTTTTATTAAAAAACTCAAAGAGTTCAAAGCGAGCAATGGCAAACATTGTACAGAAAATAACATTTTTATCTTCAACGCGGAAATTCTACAGATATGCTGTTTTCAAATATTTTAATATAATGCTGTTGAATTGAATTTTATAGGGTTTACGTGCGAAGAACATAATATTCAATACATAAAAGTGACACGTAAAACGTAACACGTAAAACCCTTTGGGCGTAATATAAAATCTGAGTGCTTCCAAATTTTATTTTATTTTACCTTTTTATTTTTTTTCCATTACACTCAGAAAAGTTTATGCTCCGAATTTTATGAACTATTAAAATAAGTAATCATCTTATGATCATATTGTGATGTTCACAATTAATGATCATATAATCAAATAAATGATCGTCTTTTAATGTTATAATAATTTTAAAACCCACTGCCTGAAAATGCTCATAAAACTTTTTTTTTTCATTGACATACACATGCGAGTTTCGACAGCATTTCAGCTAATGTCCCTTTCGGATAAAAATATTTTAAAACAGTAATGTCCCTTTAGGATAAAAATATTTTAAAACAGCATATCTTTAGAATTTGATATAGACAGTTAGAGCTTTTTTTTTTTTTTTCTTTGGGTACAGTGTTACCACTGCTCGCTTGGAATAATTGAGTTTGTTAATCAAAAATTCGTTAAAGCTTTACAAAATATTAAATAGACAATAAAACAAATTCCGGTTTTCAGGTGCTCATAATCGGGTGGAAAACTACGTTATTCAAAACTAGATGGCTTTAGATACTGTTGTTTTTTCACAATGAGAGATCCACATGGTGGCAGCAATTTGAAAAGTGATAAAACACTTTTAGCGATTTTTTCGTGATTTTACGTGATTATTTTTGTGATTTTTAGGCGTACACACATACACGTTTCGATAGCATTTCGGTTAGTGTCCGTATTTAATAACAGTATATCTTTAGAATTTCACGTACACAGTCTCGCACTTTGGGAATTCCCCCCCGTACACTGTTGCCATTGCTCGCTTTGAAACCGTTGAGTTTTTAATAAAAAATTCGTTAAACTGTTACAAAATAGGAAATAGACAATAAAAAAATTCCAGATTGGGGCTTTCAGGTGCTTACATTAGGGTGGAGGGCTATGCTATTCAAAATTTGATGGGTTTAGATACCGTTGCTTTTTTTACAATGCCAAAAACATACAGTGGCAACAATTTGAAAAGTTATAAAGCGCTTTTAGTGATTCGACGCAAAATGCCGTTTCGAGACTGGGCTAAAAGAAAAAACTTTGCTGCTCCTTATGTCATGCAGCTTTTAAAAAGTTGAAACATAGATGTAAATTAGTTTTTAATTTTACAAATTTTAAAGTAATAGATTGACTTAAAATCGGAAGAAATTTTAGTCGATTTTTATTTTATTCAGTGACTATTGTTAATTATTCTTTTCTGTTAGAAGTTTTTAAAAATGCTATGATTGGTTGAATACTTCCTTAATTTCTTCATCCTAATTCTTACCGTTTTCATCGAAATATTGATTTGCAGAAATTACACCCTCATCCACGTCTTTAAGTTTTCCAGTTTTTTAATACACTCACTTCCAAAAGTTAAGCACGGAGAGGAAAACGCTGATTTCCGGCAGCCAGTCAGAATTGAAGAAGATGCAATTCGCTGCAGAGGTAGATGGAAGTATGCAAATATGTTAGGTAACAACCAATCGCGCTTTCATGTCAAGAAATACGCAAAAAACGTAGTCTTAAAAGAAGCCAGCTTTATGAAGGGTTACAGAAGTTGATTGTAAGTGTGGATAGAAGGTGTTTAAAATTTTCGTACAATTTGTTTTCAAGAGATACGTGTTTCTATGACTTCCAGAAGACGAACGGAAGATTCTGAGCGCTGGCGTGGTGTGAGGCGCATTGAAGCAGAACAGTCGATCACAGATGCTGCTCTTTTCTTCGGCGTTCATCATTCTCTAATTTTACGCTCATGGAAACAATTCCAAACCACACAGACAGTTCTCCGAAGGCCCGTAGTCGGTCGCCCAAGAGTTACAACTCCCGCGGAAAATCGATATATTGCTGTTGTAGCCAAGCGGAATCGCAGAGCGACCTCCACACGTGCGGCATCTATGGTTACAGCGTCCATTGGTAAGGCGATACCTGCAGCTACTGTACGCTGAAGATTACATATGAGTGGATTGTACGCCCGGGTACCTCGAGTTTGTTTTCCTCTATCCGTCCAATCAAGGATTACAGTGGTGCGGAGAACATGTCAATTGGAATGTGTCTGACTGGGGCAATGTCATGTTTACTGATGAGTCAAGATTTGCTCTGGAGCCAGATGACAAGCGTATAAGGATATGGCGTGAACAACGAACACGCGATCAGTCCCAGAACATCACCGAACATCACGCATTCCGAGGCGGAAGCATTATGGTGTGGGCAGGGATTTCATTAGGATACCGCACCGACCTGAACATCTTTGAACGGGGTTGTTTGACGGCTGTCCGGTATCGAGATGAAGTCCTAGAACCCATTGTAAGATTGTACGCTGCAGCAGTTGACCCTACTTTTATTTAAATGGACGATAACGCACGTCCCCATAGAGCTAACATCGTCGATGACTACTACCTGGAGAGTGAAGTGATTGCGCGTATGGCGTGGTCAGCATATTCTCCCGACCTTAATCCCATTGAAAATATTTGGGATGCTCTCGGCCGTGCTCTAGCTTCACGTTTCCCACCTCCAGCCACTCTTGTTGAGCTGGAAACTGCTCTACAAGAAGAATGGCGATTGCTTAATTCTGCGGTGTTTGACCACCTAATTGAAAGCATGGTCACAATGTGTAAACTTTGTATACAGATGAGGGGGAAATCACATACCTTATTAATGTCCTTTTTTTCATTTTATGCTATTTATTTTCACTTTATACATCATTCTGTTTAAGTCTCTAGTATGTCATTATCTCGTAACTTACAAAAATTTAATATTGTTTTCATTTCTGTGTATAATTATTGATTTTGTTTCATGCATAAATATATATGCTACTTTCCTGCCGAATTTTGTGTCAATCAAAGCAGTATTTGTTGATTTTTTTGCATTTTACATCTTCGTGCTTAACTTTTGGATGTGAGTGTATTATCCGTTTAAAATTCTGTCTAACCCACCCTTGGGCAGATAGCTCTCGAGAATCTGGAATAATAATAATAATAATAATAATAATACAATTCTGCGCATTCTGGACACGCATTCCCTGTAACTGTCCCTACAAAAAGCAAGCGCGGCTGACACCTCTTCTTCATAAGAAGTTGTAAGGTATTTCTCCCGCCTTCTTAGCGTGCCTTCGTGGTGTAGTGGTCAGCACTCTCGACGCATATTCGAGAGGTCCGCGGTTCGAGCCCCGGCAAGGGCATTGCTCATTTTTTATCTCTCTTCTTCTTACCTAATGTCTCTACAAAGTAAAGAAGCGAAAATGTCCATCTTCTTGCGGAACATTTCCATAAAAATGCAAGCGACTTTAAACAAATTGGTCATTGTTCGAAAAGACAAAAAGTTTCAAAAGAATGTCGACGAGGATGCCATCTTTAGGCTGTTCGAAAAGGCTTCGAGGAGGACCTACATCCCGCTCTGACGTTGGTGCTACAGTGGCCGCAAAAGGAGATCCACCTACTCAAAGGACAACATCCTGTTAACTTTTAAAAATATTTGTCCCTGTAATGAGTAACGTAAGAAAAGCCAGTTTAAGAAAGTGAAGAAAAAAATGTCAGTATTCTTCCGAGACCTGTGCCAGAGTGTAAAAACAAATATAGTAATTGTTCCCGAAAATCATTTTCCATGACAGAAAAGAATATATGTTGTAACTAAACGGGGTGATTCAGAAGTACCTGGCAAAAAGGTAAAGACAGGTATAGAGAGACCAAAGTAAGTAAAGTTTATAAAGGAATACGCTCGCAGAAATGGCGCGTTGAGGCGGTACAGGGAGCTGTTAATCGGCAGATAAAACATTTTCCTGGCGTAACGTTAAAATAACGTTTTTATTGAACTACTGAAATGAACAGAAGGAACTTTAAAGACAAAACTCTACTACTTGCGGTACATAAAATAACACACAACTGAAAGCTTAAATTCAAATAACGGAGGTTGAGACTACGCACAAAGTAGTCTCCTTTGTCAGGACTGTTGTGCCTTCTAATGGACTTGGGAAACATCAGTCCAATCCTGAATAGGAACAGGGAGCTTACTCAAAACTATGTTCATGCGTGTGTAGAAGATACAACAAAGATAAGAAGGGTTCAATTGACCTTTGATTTCTCACAGCGTACAGCCGTTCCCGCACTTCGGGATACACAGACCAGCATTTATGGTCTAAAACGTAGAAAATAAGAAATAAATTAACTTAACTAAATAAAAACTAAACTTTGATGCTTTACAGAGAGTAGTAACCGGAAGACTGGCCTTTTAACGCTATGTACATAGTGAGCCGAACTACAATACGTTGCAGAGTCATCGGGTTATTTCGAGTTGAAAACATGAAAAATGAGCAATGCCTTCGCCGGGAAACGAACCACGGACTTCTCTGTCATCCGTCGAAAATGCTGACCTCTACAACACGACGGCATGCGAAGAAGGCGGAAAAACTACCTTAAAACGTCTCCAAATATCAGCGAGAATTAAGTTCTGGCCTGAAAGGCAGACTTGAACTGACTTAAAGCACGCGCGTGGTAAGGCAGCGAGAAGTTTCTCTCTCTCCCTGCTAAAAGCCATATCTTAAATACTAGTTTCCAACCTCATTTGCATAAACAATTCTACTAGCGCTTATTCTGGACGGAAATGGAAAATAAGAGAGGATAGCAAAGTTTTAAAATAAAAGAAACGCTAGTAAAGCTTAAAATCCTTACAACTTAAGCTCACTGAATTAATGGCGCGCTTTTAAAATCGACTAGAAAAATGTCTAAAGCCGTAATAAGTAAATTTTGGTAGAATTGACGATAATACGTAACAGCAAGCGAGCAATAATTCTAAAACATTCTAAAGCATCGACTTAAATAATCAATAATTAATCTGCATTTTAGTGAGGACTACAGAAAGAAGAAGTAATAGTAGAATTTCAAATCATAACTAGTTAATTTTAACATAAAATCCTACAATCTAACTGGATACGAAGTACCTTGAAGGTTTCTAAAACAAATCTTAATGAAGTGTACATTTTCCTTTCAATTCACTTCACTGAGGAATGATTCATTTCAAACTATTTGCCGATGGAAATTATTATTTTCTTAAAATATACCCAACGGTTTCTTGAACGCCAGATTTTCTAAATATTCGCTGAGCTTTTCCAGGCAGTCTTACTGCTGTGGTTTTAAGGATTACTAATACTATTTTTAACGATCCATCTTTCTTGGCTACTGAAAATGGACGCTTTGTTCGCCCTTTCTTTTTAAACAAATTTGTTTCTGCAGTAATTCGAAATAATATTTTGAATAGTAGATTTCATGTATACTTACGTTACACTTATTTTCCTCTGGGATTTTCCTCGGTTCGAAAAAGAAGTTATAAGTTTTTGCACGTCGAAAGAAAGAAAATCTGAAAGCTTTCGGATTTTTAAATTACGTCCAATGAGGCCTTTTTTTAACATTTTGTGTGTTACCTTTATTTATTAAATATCATGTTCTTCGCACATAAGCCGTAAAATTCATTTAAAGAACAATATCGCAAAATAATTTTAAACTGAGAATATCTTTAGAACTTCTTATACACACTCTCACGCATTGGAGATAAAAATGTTTTTCCTGTACAACATTGCCATTGCTCGCTTTGAAATCCTTGAGTTTGTTAATCAAAAATTCGTTAAAGTTTTACAAAATATGAAATCGTTAATAAAACAAATTCCAATCCGTCGTTGCGAGAGACTTAATTACATTTATACACATTCTTCATTATTTAATTTCTTTAAATATAATACACGGTTGCAATATTTGGTGGCAACGGTTTGAAAAGTGAACCGACATTTAATGTTTCTGACGCAAAATCGCAAAACGAAAACAATAATCCTTCAGGGACAAAGCCCTTTGGACTAAAAATAGAATTTTTTCGACCCATTTTAACAAAGAAAAACTGGAACCTTTTCTTTTCAAGGTTTAAAATTCTTCTTCCAGCTTTTTACAAGAAAAGCCTATCAGAATTGGTTCTTTATCATATCTGTGATCGCAATGTTCCAAGACTCTTTTAACCTTAATTTTCAAACGACGAGATAATTAAAACAACAGAATATTTAAATATGCAACATATTGTGTTATGTGATTTTGGCAAAGCATCGAGGGCTATCTGCCTATGGGGATGGATGCTTTCGTGGAGGACTTTCTAAGGGAAACTGGCTCGTATACACGCTACACATAAGGGAAAACCAGAAAAGCGCCCGGACAGCCAGCCCGTTCGGGAGATTTAAGCGTCGGATCGAACTACCAGCACTACCAGCGTTCTGCGACTTTACCGCTCGGCCGCAGCTGGGCCCTATATACAAAATATAGAAAATTTCTAATTCCTTTATTCATTTTTTTTAATTTCATCCATCTAATACATTTAGTACAGTATTTACCTACAAAAAAGTTTTTAAATAATAGTTGAATTTTTAATTATTAAATGTCCTGTGTCGAATTACTTCTCCCCCCCCAAAAGGGCTATTGGTCTCGAAACGCCTTTTTATGTCACTTCTCTTTAATTCGAGTCTGTTCCAAAACATAAGGTTATTAATTATTTCATATTTAATATATCTGTTATTCATTAACAAACTAAAATATTTAAAATAAATAGATGCATTTCTTAAAAACACCTTTTCCGCCTTTTTAATCCGGCTGATTTAAATAAATATGCATTTCATTCGTAATATATCAGATTAAAAACATTCAGTATTTTTATAAGAATTACTTATTCTAGATTTACATATTTTTTTCACTTTTTACATATGCAGAAGATATATAACGTTCCCATGTTAGTCTATGCATAATCATCTTAATATCCTATAAAATGTTTTGTATTTCTCTATCCATAATGCCTATTGATAAATCAAATTAAACTTTAAAATATGAGTAATCATTTCCATCTGAGCACTCGTTAAAGTCCGAACCTTTTGGTTTCTTTTTTTTTTAATTTTCTCTCTTTAAATGTGCTTAATTTCAGAGATTAACACATTTTTAGCCCAAATGGCACTAGCCCAGAAGGGCTATAAATTTCAAAATGGCATTTTGCGTCGATTGAGTTTTCAACTGGCACCACCAAATTTTGTCGCCATGTATTCTATAAAAAGAAACTAAATAATGGAGAATCTATTGAATGCGTGAATTTTTCTCTCTTTGTGAAGAAACGACGGTATCTAGAGCCATCAAATTTTGAATAACATAGCCCTCCAAAAGAACATGGGCACTTGGAAGCCTGAATGTCTAATTTGTTTTATTATCCATTTAAAATTTTGTAAAACTTTAACGAATTGTTGATGAACAACTTCAAGGCGAACAATGGCAACACTGTACCGAAAGAAACACTTTTATCTCCAACGCGCGAGACTGTGTATGGGAAACTCTAAACATATGCTGTTTTTAAGTATTTTGTGATATTGTTGTTGAATTGGATTTTCAGCGTTTCAAGTGCGAAGAACATGATATTTAATCGATAAAGGTAACACACAAAACGTGAAAAAGACGCCCTTTTGAGCGTAGTATAAAATGTGAAAATTTTCGGATTTTTTTAAAACTTTAAATTTTTTTTTTTTTAAATCCAATGGATTGGCAATAATTATCGTGTTAATCTACTTCAAAGTTACATTTGCATGCGTAGGCGCGAGGCCCTTGGGTGCTCTGCCATAATCAACTAAACCAGGGGTCACCAAACCTTGCAGCCCGCAGGCCACATTGGGTATTTCACAAGGGCCATCGAGGACCAAGATCGAGTTCATTCTTTATACCACTTCGATTAAATTATGATGAACATTGAACGGTTTTTACTTGCGTGACATCCGTACGGATAATGTTGTGATTTTTCTGTTGCATTTTATCTTGCACAATTTTACCTTGCGTATTTTATCTTGCGCAAGAACAAAGGACTGTTTTTCCGAAAACGGATTGTAAAATGGATTGAAAATGGATTCAGGAGAGATTTTTTTCGGGATGTCTGTACGTACGTACCTACGTTTTAATATGTACGTAGCATAACTTAAAAAAAATTAGCTTCAAAACGTTGAAATTTTATATATGGAACTGCTACAACATGTAGTTGTGCACTTCACTTTTTAGTTGCTGCATCAAAATTCTAATCTATACCCACTCTATTACCCGGTTCGGTGAGCTCATTTCTTTTTAATCTGATAGGTTGGTAAATTGTGCATTGTTGCTTTAAAAGTGGCTGAATTAAGTTGTTCTTATATTTCGGTTAAGGTTTGTATGACTCGAGTTAATCTGCACGCAATAGTTATAGAATTACCAACAATTTAAACGTTGTTTAAGTGCTACTAAGCCTAACGAAGCCGCCATTTGTTCACATTTTAAACTCTGGTTTTGTTTGAAGATGTAAGTTTCTGTGTATTTTTGCCTTGCCGCGAAGTGAGAACTGAACTGAATGAACGGGAAATATATCTCTATGAAATTCGAGCAAATAAAATAAAATTCGAGGAAGCAAGTTTAAATGATGTCCGGCAAAGCATCTGTGTAATTTAATAGGCCATATGAGGAAGTCATGTGACTTCTATATAGAGTGTTACTATATTTCACTCATTGTGAATTTAGAAACGGTTGTATCATGTTTATACGTAATATGTCTTATAAAGAACTTGCATGATAGGCAACGTACGCGTATTTTTAGATTGGATGCTATATAAAATACTTAATGTCTATGTTATTTGTTAGTTTAAATTTTATAAAATTATTTTAAATAAATCCCCGGCGGGCCGGATCATTAGTACTCGCGGGGGAGATTCGGCCCTCGGGCCATAGTTTGCAGAACCCTGAACCAACCCATCTGCGCAATTCGATTCTGAAATGCGATTAAAAGGAATGGGTGAGAAGAAAATTTCTACCACGCAAATAAATCGATGTGAGTTAAACCCTGAGTATGCAATGAGCATGCATAAGCAATTCAGCAGTTGGTTTCCCAGGACTTAGACCCTGGTTGGTTCCTGCATCCAAGGTTAAAGGTGACTGAGAAGACAGAATTCCTCCCATGGCAGCTGTAAATATATTCTATGTTTACTTTGCAAGTATTCAGGCGCCAGAAAACGATTCGTAAAACAAAAAGGGGCATATGATCCTGGGACAGAAGTGAAAGATTTGTTTATATTGAAGAAAAATCATCCACTGCAGCATGTTTTGACTTCGTGTTTCTGCGAACGCAGACTGTTTTCAGCGTGAAACATTTGCTCGTTCGCGACGATAGGTCAAAAGCCATGATATTAACTCAATTCATAGTAACATAGTAACCTAAACACCCAAGGATGATTGGGTTCAGAAAGATCAGATTTTCGCTTTTAAGGTAGGCGATTAAAAATATAAATTAGAAATTTTGCAATCGACGTTTTTTACATCTTATTAGAAACCTTTGTTTATGATATCCTTAATATAAAATAACACTCACTGGAAAAGATAAGTGATACTACACAGATAAAATGAATCAAGTTACGCTCTATTAAACAACACACTTCTGTTTTATTGAGAATACGGCATTACACACTAGGGCTATCTGCCTAAAGGGAGGGATGCCTTCGTGGAGGACTTTCTAAGGCAAACTGGCTTCTATACAAGTTACACATGAGGAAAACCACGAAAACGCCCGTGGAGCCAGCCTGTTCGCGGGATTCGAACCTCGGAACAAACTACCAAAGTTCAGGGATTATACCGATCGGCCGCTGGTGGGCAAGACACGTCTGTCATAGTACAGATAAGTGAAATATATTTTTTTCCGTTATAACACAGAAAACAAACTTTTCTTTGCGAATTTTAAACTGTTTTCCAATCATTCTCTGTATTAAAATCGTATTAATCGTATCTAACTAAATACACTCATGTCCATAAATTAAGGATAATTCGGAGCCACGCGGAAATCGAACTCTAAAATAAATATGTCACCTGTAAAATCACTACGCACATCTTCAAGAATCATATGCAAATTTCAGAAAGTAACCAGATGACACCCATAGTACGTCACAATGACGAGAGTGTAAGAGAGTGATATATAAGGAATACAGGCAAAGAAGTAAAATTGTTCGCAGGCGCTTTATAAGCATTTCAGTGCAATAACCGAATAGTTATGACACAAAGGACGCATTTGGATGATTTTTTACGTGGTAGAATGATCGGCCGTCTGGAATGTGGGCGTACCGAACTGGAAGTATCAGACGAACTTGGAATTGCCAAGAGTGTCATCTCCAGGCTTTGACAATGATTCCAAGATGATGGTAATGTGAGTAGACGTTACAGCACAGGTCGCCCCAGAGTTACAACGCCGAATGAGGACCGGTATTTGGCAGTTACTGCCAAAAGAAACAGGCGGAGCACAGCCTCAGACCTGTCTCGTCAGCTCTCTTCAGCCACTGGTACGACAATTTCAAGGCAGACCGTGTACAGACGCTTAGGGCAGATTGGTCTATATGCTCGTAGACCTGTCAGATGCGTTCCACTTACTGCAACTCACTGTCGCCTGCGGTTAGCCTGGAGTAGAGAGCATGCATTGTGGACACCGCAACAGTGGGCTTGTGTGATGTTTTCCGACGAGTCCAGGTTTAGCTTGCAGTCTGATTCTCGCCGGACTTTCATATGGAGAGCTCCAGGTACCCGTTACCACCAAGAAAACATCATTGAACGACACCGTTACGGTGGTGCAGGAGTGCTCGTTTGGGGTGGAATTATTCTGGGTTCCAGAACTGACCTGCATGTTCAAATTGGAACCATGACAAGCCAAATCTATCGGGACGTCATTCTGGAACAACATGTACGTTTGTTTCGGGGCGCCACGGGCGCACAATTTGTGTTTATGGATGACAACGACCGTCCTCACCGTGCAAACATCGTAAGCGAATGCCTTCAATCGGAGGATATCACCCGTATGGACTGGCCAGCATTCTCCCCGGACTTGAATCCAGTAGAGCACGTGTGGGACATGCTTGGCCGACGAGTTGCAGCCCGTCAACCTCCTCCTACATGTCTACCGGAACTTCGGAGAGCATTGTTTTTCGAGTGGTGTAATATCCCCCAAGATCAGATCGATAACTTGATACTCAGCATGCGTAGGCGTTGTACGGACTGTATTGCATCGTCTGGGAGACATACAATGTATTAACAATCATACCAATCATGTAATATTGTTTTTTGTAAATAGGTTTTTTTTCTAATTTGCTGCAGGGAGAAAAAATCGCTAATTGTTTTAATAATACCAAACATATAGCATCTTTTTTTGCTCTTTACCTTCTGTTTAATAAATAAGCTTTACAGATAAGTCAAATTTGTTTTGCTTCTAACTCTTCCTTTGCCTGATTTTGCATTATCCTTAATTTATGGAATGAGTGTATTATAGTTTTCGAAGTAGTTCTGTTAGTTCTCAGCTAATTAAATGAATTGTTAATTAAACATAATCACCTTGGATGAGAAAGAATTAATAGAATCCAGCTAAGATTTCAAAGAGTTATTTGTAACTCCTAGATTACCAGTTCAAGAATCCAAGAATAATTAACGTTTAACTAGACATATCGTTAATTTCTAGTTAACGGGATCTTGCACATAATTGGCAAGGAAGTCCTTAGGTTTTTTAATCCAGTTTCTCTATCGGCCTTTAAAAATTTCGTATTAAAATGCCTGCGAAATTATCTTTCGCTCAAACAAAATTGCCCTTTTCCATTTTCCCCTTTGCTCGCTCCTAAGCTTGATCTTTCGGCCCCCCAACAGCGGCCCCCCAACAGCCGAGCGGTGAAGAAGCTGAACACTGGTAGTTCGGTCCGAGGTTCGTATTCCGCCAGCTGGCTGGCTGCATGGTCGCTTTCGTGGTTTGCCCCATGTGTAACGTGTATATGAATCATTTTCCCTTAGAAAGTCCTCCACGAAGGCGTTCATCCCCTTAGGAAATATCCCAAGTGTGCTTTGCTGTAATCTGATTAAATCAATCAAAATTAACGCCCTGCGGGCAGAAAGACTTCTGCCTGTCTTAGGTTCAAGCATAAACAGAAAATTTGATGCTTAATATATCGTGCGACTTTTAAAAAGTTTAAAGCATACATGATTAAATATTTATAGTTTCTGTCTAATTCCTTTTTATTGCTCACCTAATTAAGTGAATTACTAACTGAACTTTCAACTTTTACATATTCCAGTCTAATATTTCAAAGAACTCAGCGGGAGCAAAGTGCTCCTTACATTTGAACATAAACAAAAGATTTGCTGGTTACAACATGAACATTTAAAAAGATAAGAGTTATCAATTTTAGTTATCAATTCTGCAAATCTGAAAGGAATATGTTGCTTTAAGGAATTTCAGCCGATTTTTGTTTCTTTAGGGAACAACTGTTAATTATTTTTATCGCTTACGAGTCAAATAATTTCTTACTTTTCTCCTTCATGACTTTACCGCTTCCATCATGTTTTGCAAAATTCTGTCAGATAATCAATCTTAAAGGTCTTTAATTCCGCCAGTTTATTAATACAGTTTATTTCAAATTCTATAGCCCACCAGCGGCAGAACGGAAAAATAGCTGAAAACGGGAAGTTCGGACGAGGTTCATAATCCTAGCTGCATGGGATATTCGTCGTTTCCTTCATGCTTTCGCCTTGCTTTATTCGATTACGGTAAAGCACACTATCTCAGTAAGGGCAATGATACTTTCCTGCAGAAATGTCTAAGAGGAAATGGCTCATACCACGTTACATATAATAGGAAAAACCACGAAAACGCCCATGCAGCCAACCCGTTCGCATGGAAGTGAGTCCAGGTCAAACTACCAGCGTTCAGCGACTTTACTGCTGGGCTGCTAGTGGGCTCATTTATTTCATGTATAAAGTGACTGGGAGTCCGGAAAGGGGTATTGTCGTAACTCGCTGATCTACCGAATTTTGTTACTTAGTTTTGCAACAGATAGCGCCACCTCTGTTTCCAGTCATTTCATCACACAGTTCTTTGTGGCGCCAGGCAATGAGACAGCCAATTAAAAATCCAGAACTATCTTTCAAATTTTCATGATCAGATTTAGTATTATTTAATATTAATAATTTTTACGTTTTGCAAAATATTTATTTCTTTTGCTGTGTTTCATGGTGCGTATAAGGAAACTTTAATTGTGAGAATAAAAGGATGATTTTTTTTAAATTAAATTAGCGTGTTTAAGTATTTCAGTGACTTACTCCAGCGATTTTCAACTGGTGGTACGCAAAGAAACAAAGTATTTTTAATTATTAAATTCAAAAATCTCGTGAAAAAAAAGAACAATTGATAAAAATTTCCTTTGATCGAACTCTAACTGAAGATTTCAAAAATAATACACTCGGTAACTTTTGACTGAACCGAAAAAAAGAATTTAAAGGCATTTCGAATAAAGCTATTAAATTTTTATTGCCCTTTTTACACAACCTATCTGTGTGAACAAGGATTTTCTTCCATTGTATATTTGAAAAATAAATACAGAACAAAAAAAAAATCATTAAAAAAGAATCTGAAAGCTTTCAGATTTTGTTATTTTTTTTATGTGCTTCCCACTTAAACCATAAAATTCAGTTCAACAGCAATATCACATAGTAATTTTTAAATGAGCATAGCTTTACCATTTCCAATACACAGTCTCGCACACTGGAGATAAAAATGTTTTTCCGCAGTGTTGCCATTGCTCGCTTTGAAATCGTTGAGTTTGTTAAAAATTCGTTAAAGTTTTACAAAATTTGAAATCTCTACATATAATAAAACAAAGAGTCTGTGTGTGTGTCTTTCGTTCGTGTTGCGAGTAAACTAATAGACCCAGGGCCACGAAATTTGGTACATAGGTGTATCTACACAAGAGCCAGTGCATCTCGAAGCGATTTTTTCGAAATTCGAATTAGAATTTTTTTATATTTTATGTTTTGTGACCAAAATCGCGTCATTTTGAGACATAATGGGCTACAGGAAAGCGAGATTTCACTCTATACATTTCATTTTACATCGTCGTGAAGCGTAGACACTTGGCTATTTTACGAACTTAAAATAAATTTTGTATTTCAATAAATCGATTCAATACGAATTTATTTAGGAAGGTGAGCTTCACACCTTCTCCGCGGATTTTTTTAAAAAAAACTTATTTTAAAAAATGTGCTGTTTATTTTCCTTTGATTTTTGAACGCGTTGAACTTCAATCCTTTCGACTCCTTTTAAAAAAAGAATTTTGGAAAAATAATAATATTTTGTATTTTTTTAAAAAATTTTAAATGAAGCTTCCGAATACACTTCTCACATCTCAGATATTTTAAAATGTAGTTTTGGCAACAATTTTCCTTTCTTATTGTTGTTGATAGTTATGATTAATTTATATATCTATATTTAAAAGGACAAGTCTTTCTGTGTGTGTAGGTGTCTTTCGTTCGTATTAGGCGTAAGCTAATAGACCCAGGCCTATGAAATCTGGTACACAAGATGCATCTAGACAAGAGCCAGTGCACATTGATTTTTCAAAATTCGAATGAGTTTTTTTTTTTTAATGAAATAGTATCAAATTGATGATTTTCTCTCATTATATGAACAACAATGGCACGCAGCCATTGTTGCTGATATCAGCAATATTGCCACCCGGAAAAATGAGGGCGATAATTCTGTTCAGTTTTTAAATTCAATGTTTCTTTTGGATATTGGACGTTTGTCTAGAGAAGGCAGCAGGAAGTTGGTCAATTTATTTATTAAGATAATTAATATTTGTATTAAGGGATATTGCTTATTTCGTTGTATGCTTTTTATGTGTAATTTATTTTTAACTGAATTTTTTTTTTCCGTTGTTGTTTGTTTCTTTTTCGATAAAATTGTTCTGCAGAGTAAAATTCTGTGCAGTTTTCAAATTTAATGTTTGGTTAGGCATTTTTCCGGTACACTTAAAAGCCAGACGAACTGGCCGCTCAAGGGCTAGTAGGTAATAAAACAAATTCGAAATTCCAAATTTGGGCTTCCATATATTCTCAGTAGGATTACGTCATTCAAAATTGGATGGCTCTAGGTACCGTTATTTTATCGCAATGCGAGAAACATACACTCATTTATGCAGATTCTTCATTATTTCATTTTATTAAGTACAAGCCCACGCCAAATGTACTTGGCGCTATCGTGCAAATGCTTAGCCAGCGCCTTTATGCAGTGACGATATTAAAGTGAAATTGCTTATTGTTAACGCTTAAAATGAAGCATTATTAACATTATATGAAAAACAAAAAAAAAAATTACATTTTATCTTTTAATTTGTCTGAATATGCAAACATTTCGTGCTTTGTTACATAAGGTATTTCTACGATTTCTACGGCCTTCTTCGCATGCCTTCGTGGTGCAGTGCTCAGCACGCTGCACGTGTAACAGAGATGTCCATGGTTCGATTCCCGTCGAGGGCAATTTTCATTCTTCTGTTTACAAAAAAAAAAAAAAAAA
>KK120892.1:337896-385847 GCA_000611955.2 Stegodyphus mimosarum | reverse complement strand
TTGCTAAATTTATGTATGTAATTTTTACCTGAGTAAATTAAGAAATTTCTTGAACTAAGTAATCTCTATCAATATTGGTAAAGACACCATGCTCGGTGATTCATTAAATTCCTGTGTATTTTTATGCTGGCCAGCAGAGTTTGATAACTGCATATGAAAAGTTAATATTAATTTTTACGGTGTAAATTTTTGATTAATTCATCTCGGTGCATATTTGAAATTAGCAATATATATATTATAATTCTAAATGCATTATTTTAAATAGTTGTCACCTGAACACACCATAGATCTAGAGATTTAAGCTGAAAGATTGAGTGTCTTCCTTATAATGCTGCAATAAATATCCTTGGTTATATATATATATATTTGATTCAGAGTTTTTCTTATGATGACTTGTGTGAATGTTTTTAACACCAGTACTCCTGCTTGGTCTTAGGGGTTGTTCGGGTTAGTAATACACAACGCAAATTGAGATTTTGGTTTTTGATATTATTGTAGGCTAATTATTGTAACAGTTAGTATTTAACATTTGGTATCACAACATTTGGTGACGTGAAAAGTGCCACAGAACATCTGGTGCCGCGACATTTTGCACAGAACATTATTTATATTATATTTTTTAGATTAAATGTTTTCGATACTGGGTCAGAACGACCTCTTAAATTTCAGTTTAAAGTATGCTTTCTGTGATTTAATCTTATCATATTTGTTTTCAAGCAATTACGTAAATGATATAAAAAAAGAATTGATTTTATATGTGTTTCTTTTTGCACTTTGTTACCTATACATACATATGCTCTGTTTTCATATTGAGGATAATTGAATGTATTGTTTCTATTACCCGGTTTTTATCCTAACATTTATTTGCAATAAGTGCCAAAACTTTTGGCTTTTTGCCAGTAAAAAAGCAACATTCCTTAGAATTTTAAGAACCAGTCGAGAACAGGATTGAAATTCGAAATGCATGATATGAGCATATGCACTGATAAGTCCCATATTCACTTGCGAACCTGCATTACCCTGTCTTAACATGAAAGAAAAAGATTTTTAACTTTCATGTCAGAATATAATCAGGATTTTTCAATTGGTAAGGCAATAGTAGCAGAGTGATAATTAAAATAATAGCTTTTCTAAAATATATATGCAATTTTAAATCTGTTAATAAGCAAACAGTACATATATATGTACATCTGTGTGTTAGTTCATACTAATGCATAATAGATTACTTAGAGTAAGGTTGCTATCGATGGGACGGCTCCTTCGTTTAGCCACCTCCATTATTTTGTAGTTATTGTCAGTAGACGCTATCAGTTGACTGTTTAGTATATTACAGGAAGCTTGAAAATTGTCATCTGGACGGGGAGTTCATTCACGTTCAAACAAGTTTGCTTTACAAGAGAGTATGTTTTTTGTACTTTTCTTCTAATTTATCAATGTAAAGAAAATATAGGTATCAGCGAGATGTTAATAGCGTTTTAGTTGTTACTGATAACATTTAAAACTGTGTTAAATAAGCTTTACTTGGCTATGTTAACAATGGTTGTTTACTTTGTTATAACTGAAATCACGGGCGTATTACATACCGGCTGTTAGTTGCTGTCAATGAGCCAACCTGCGTTGCTAAAAGTGGGCTAGTGGCCAACCATGGAAACCATATCGAGGCTAACATTTTGTAATGTTTTTGAGTTGAAGAATAAAATGTATACCAGTTATAGCAATGAAACATTATTGCATCAATGAAATGGAGAAATTTCAGACAGAGACGGTGATAATGGACATTAGAAGGTGTCCACCCAGTTCTATACAACGAGATTGTTTGGGAAAGCATATGGACAAGTAGTAACAGTAGGAACGGCAATGAATGTTTTGTTAAAACACGAGTTTGGCCAGTTAACAGAGATGTATTTCAAGACTCTCATTTTATTGCAGCAGTGTAGTTTGAAATAAATTATATTCCTGTTCTTGAAGTTCCTGACATAAGCCTAATTCCTTCTACAGATGGAATGTCACATGACATGCAACCACCAGTGGAATAGAATCAGAGCCGCTTTCAGCAGGTGCATTAATATTGATGTCAAAACTTAAAGTTTCTCTGGGTGAAATTTCTCCGATTCCATCTAACTTCCGAGTTTGAAAACTCTCAAACAAAGCACAAAATACAATACTGATAACAAGTAATCCATACAAGCAGTTCCTGGAAGAGGCTGGAAAAAAAAGGAATAAGTGACGCCGCTATGAAAAGACGACTCCAAACTTTTGGACCGAAAAAGACTGTTAAAGGCTAAACTTTCATTGCCTTCAGTAAATAGGCCTATAAATTCTAACGGGGATTCATGGTTCTGTTGTTATCTGTTGTGATGACTTAAGGAAGACATTATTCAACGTCTATCGTGTAAATTGTGGGTTCATAAGAAGTGTGCTAGTGTCAGAAAGGGGATCAAAGAGTATTATTGCGCAAAATGTATCAAGAACGAATAATAGATGCACTAGTTTGTGTAATATTTATAGCCTAATATTAATAGTAGGCTTAATAGTTATTTTATATTATTTGAGAGTTTTCAATTTATGGTTATTGTTCTTTTTACACTAGCCTAACTATAAATTACCCTCAAATTCTCATTTTCACTAAATTGTTCCTAATCAAGGACATTCAGTATTATTTCGTAAATTCTCACATTAGGCCTATTTTATGATTTTAAAACTAAATTAAAATCCAATTCCTGATTCCTCGTGAATAATGAGAAACTATCAATATGTTTCAATGTATTTTCATCGATCTGTATTAGTTTCTAACCAGTATTTTACTTTTACGAATCAAGCTCAAAATTAAGATGATACTGTATTAAAAAGAAAATAGCTGCCGATACATTCTTAGAAACTCCCCGGCTCTATGAAGGCGACCGGATTCTTTCATTGGGTCAGTGGCACCTATTTTTATTTTTCTAATATTTACTGAATATTTCATAATTATAAACATCTATTCCTAGATATGTGTAGTATGGAAAATAATATTTTTATTAGAGTGTACAAAACTGTAAAATTGCCAAATTTGGTGATTTTAAGGATCATTATGTAAAAGTGGCCCATCGATAGCAACCTTCCACTAAATTTTGTCGTAAGACCCTGATGCATTCATTACAGCTCATTGGTTTATTTTAAGGAATGACTTTTCGAAAACAAATTACTTATCAACACAATGAATTATTTATATACCTCTCCTTCCTGAAAAAGGTAAATTTAATCTTGACGTAATTCTAGCTAGATAATATTCAATTTGTGTACCTAAAATGGCAGCAAATACATGTATTATAATTTAAAAGTCATTTCTTATATTTTCATTATTACACTTAATGACACTTTAAGATACATTAGTGATAATTTACATTAGTGATAAGAAGGCGTTTATTGTAAGTTTACAATAGTCATAGAATTTCATTTTTCGTATTCTCTTACCTAAAAGTTTTCTGTCATCTTTCTGTTTTTCACATCTTGTGCCCTCAAAACCTGATTGACATTCACACGTTTTCACAGTCGATCCAATATAATATCTGAAAATAGAAATTAAAATAAATAAGGTTCTGGGTACGCATCAGTGAAACATAAAAAAGCGCATTGTTTTAAAGATAGTGTAAATTTGATTACGTATAATTAAGGTAAAATAACACGCCGAACAAATATAATTAATTAATAATAATTAAGTCAAACAACAAAAATTATCATTATATTTGCAAATTTTCAAAGGACTAGTTTCCATGGTTTTACCGAGCCATCAACCTCAGCTGCCAGAGGGCAAATGAAGGAGATAAGTTATAGTGATAAGATAAGATAGAAATGGCTGGACAGGAGTTAAGGTTTAGATGGCGCCAGTACCTTAAGTCCTGCCCAGTCATTCTTATCTTATCTCGTTCATTTGCACTCTGGCAGCTGAGGTTGTTGGTTCGGTAAAACCATGGAAACTAGTCCTAGTTTACAAATAGAGCGCTGATTTTTTTGTGATTTCTAAACTATATTGATTACGTTTATGTTTATTTAAAAATGCGTGATAATTTTGAAGATGAAAATAGTAGTTAGGAATTGTGGATAGACATTAATTAAGAAATAAAGAATATAATTTTCACACAACGCACAATTATTAACATGATAAATGATATGCCTCGAATGCATTCAACACATTGAAACGTAATAATAGAGTTAAAAATGTTTCGCTAAAAACGTAATAATAGAGTTAAAAATGCTTTGCTAAAAGCGTAATAATAGAGCTAAACATCTTATGTCAAATAGAGTCTACAACAGATTCACCTCTAAAAGTATCGGGCTTCCAGATAAATCCGGTGGTTTACACTCCTCCGCTAAATTAAGTTCAAGATTAATCCAAAATCGATGAAAATCAGATGAGAGTTTAAGAAAACACAAAGAAGATTAGCAATCTATACTTTAATTAACACCAAAATGCTATTAACAATTTACCCTTATTTCAAGATGTTTAATATGGATAATAAATTCATTCGTTTAGCTAGATAAAATTATTATTAAAGAACGCAGAGAGAGAGAACACATTTCTAAACAAAAATAACGATCTTGTCCTTTGCACTTTGCATTACTCTTCATGTATTTTGATAGGAGTCTATATGAAACGGAATATTATAAGATGAATACTTAATTTTCTTTTATGACCGAACAATTTATTTTTAACGACCAACTTAGCAAATGCTTGCTTCAGATTACGTGAATTTAATGATGTACTACTATGTACATAAACAATTTTCAAATGCTATGACATTATTCCCACTCACTGCTGTTAGCCCCATATACTTTTCCGTTCCATTTTCAGGAGATCGTTTTGCTTTATGGTAACAGATTGCAATATTCATCTTTTCATTCCTCTGAAACAAACTTAACTTTTTTATGTTTATTTTAGATAGACACCGTAAACCAGTACTTGGAGCAGATTAATTCGTGAGCTGGTTAATCAGCCCCAGTTAACTGTGGCTTGACTGTCAAAGCTTGTTTTTAATCTCAGTGATAATTTATGCATTTCGACTGGTTTTCTAATATTGTTCCTCTTAACGGCTTATTCTTTAATCTGTTGATGAAGAGGGCATGTTTGTCCATTAGTCACCATTTAGAACGAAAAGGCGGCTTGTTTCTTTTTTTTTCTTCATAAGTCAGTTAGAACAAAAGTTATTACTTAATAATGTTATCTTCCAACCAGGAGTTACCTAATCAGTCACTTCATTTTCATCCTTTTTTTTTTCATGTTTCACGTGTTAATTGTAAAAATTGTTCATCCCTGTCTACACGTATATCCTGAGTAAATGCAGCGAGTTTTTGTTTGTCATCTGGTTCCATTTTATGTAACAACTGCAATCTGTGCGGAAACAGGTGATGACGTTTTCGGAGTACCCGGGGTCCTTAGTTATCTTCCAACCAGGAGTTACCTAATCAGTCACTTCATTTTCATCCTTGCTGCCGCGGATAAAGTTTTGCTAAGAGATTTTCAACCAAATTCAGATCTGAAAAGTGTCATAAAAATTACACTGCTGCTTAGTGGAATATATCAGTTGCCAATTATCAGAGACTAAACATTATATTAATTTCCAGTTGCCAGATTTTACAGCTTAACATAATAAATGCACAACAACAAAATGCGATCGGACTGTGCTCCGTCAGCCAAACGATAAAGTTGCAAGTACGGAACAGTTTCTTAAAATCGTAGAAATGCAGAAGCTATATTGGGCAAATACGTTATAAAGTATTTCTCCCGACTTTTTAGCATGCCTTCGGGGTGTAGTGGTCAGCAAGCTTGACGCGTATTCCAGAGATCCGTGGTTCAAGTCTCGGAGAGGGCATTGCTCATTTTTAATGTCTCCTTCTTTGAAATAACCTAATATCTCTATAACGTACATCTGGAAACTTAAATATAATGCGTGTCCAAAAGTATTTTACAACTTCAGTGAAACTTAGAATTAGTGCCCAAACTCAAAACATTTATGGGATGGCGTCGTCAATAATAATCAGATGATGCTGCAAGCTGTGCGAAAGAACTTTTCCCCTTGAGCTGGAGAGAACGCAGACGACGATTGCGCATTAAGACGGGAACACGACTGAAAGACGTTGAATGTAAAAGACGCTGATTTCTATTCATCTGTAAATAATCGCATCTATTTCCTTCTATGAATGTAATCACTGTAGTCTGTAGCAACTATTCATGTTTCCATTAAATCTTCGAGTTTTCCTTAAATTGGATTAATTATTGAGAACCCTAGACAACCAACCATCTCTGAAGTATATTTACAGACATCATATGCCTAGAGAGTAAGTACCGATCCTATATTCCTACAGATTTTGGGGGCTCAGCCGGGATGAGCCTAGGAAGAATAACGATGAATATTACAAGAGAAAACGAGTAAGTTTGTTTCGATTATTACCGTATTGTTACTTCTAAGAATAGTGTTCTACTGTATTGTGAATCAAGATGGCTACTTTAAATTCCATACCTAGAATTGCTAATTCTTTAAGAACTGGGCCTACAAAATCTATTAAACTGTTACATCAGATTGTATTCGGAACTTTAGGTGATAGGAAAAATAGAGCAAGATTACGTAACTTTTGTGGTTTTCCATCTGACTTTAACGTTCAAGAAACGAAACAAAAATTACTTCAAACTTTCACTGCAAACGATTTTATTTCTGTGTGTAATTTGTTACATCTTAACTATGAGTCAAATTCTGATAAAAACTGTGATTTAATATTAAAGAGTCTTTGTGATTTTAAGCTTTTAAAATCCGAAAGTGATGACGATGATGAGTTATCCGAAAACGAAAGTGTTCACGATTCTGATAAGGATGATGGTATTAATTCTGTTCGGTTAGATTTACCATCTATAAATGATTTAGTAGACCAAACCATTGAGACACCTAATATTTCATTACATTTTCGTGACATTTTAGAAACTGTTTCAGAATTCAATGGCACTGATCTATATCCGGTTGAATCATTCATTGGTGATTTAGAAGAATCTTTTAAGTTATTTAAGTTATCTGAATTACAAAAGATTGTGTTTACTAAAAAATTGCTTACTGGTTCTGCTAAAGTATTTATTCGGTCTTTGAAAGGTATTATGTCATGGGACAAGTTAAAAGAAAATCTTTTATCTGAATTTGGTTCTAAAATAAACAGTGCACAACTTCATAATTTGTTACAGAAACGACATTTAAAACCTAGTGAATCCCTTTCTGAATATTTAATTGCAATGCGAGAAATAGCCAGTCGTGGTTCTGTTGATGATTCATCCATTCTTGATTATGTAATTAATGGAATACCTGATTCAAGTAGCAACAAAATTATTTTGTACGGGTGTAAAACTATTTCTGAATTTAAAGAGAAATTAAAAATATATGAGAAAATTCGCGTTCCAGATACGAAGAATAAAAGTTATTCAAGTACTAACACACAAAATAAAGTACGCGCTATACCTAGTAAGAGTAAAGAACTAAGGTGTTATAACTGTGGGAGTATAGGTCATAAATCGAATTCATGTAATAATAAGAGTAAAGGATTTAAGTGTTTTAAATGTAACTTATTTGGACACAAAGCCGTAGATTGTTCCAAAACGTCGCCTAAAAATAGCCAAGATGCCAAAAGTGTAACTCCAATTACTCAGACTCATCAGAAAGAAATGCATAAAACTGTTAATTTAGGTAACTTGAAAATTGATGCTTTAATAGATACTGGTAGCCAAGTAACATTAATTCGTGAAGATATACATAAGAAGATAGGTTTTCCTGAACTTAAGCCGGCAAATCTACAATTAACGGGATTTGGCAATGGGAAAATTAAACCTATAGGGAGATTTGAAGGTGAATTCGAAATTGATGGTTCTTCATTTCGATCAAATATTTTTGTTATCTCAGAAAACGAAATGTTTTTACAAGCTATCATCGGTACAGATATTATAAGGCAAGGGCAATTAACTGTAAATGAAAAAGGAGTCGAAATTAAAAAATTGCAACCAGAAAAATATTTGATGTGCATTCGCGATATTTATAACGACGAGGAAATCGATTTAAGTCATATTAGAGACGGGGTACATCGAGATGAAATACTACAATTAGTAAGGAATTATAAGCCGAATAAAATAAAAACATCTGCCCTAAAGATGAGAATAGTGTTGACAGATCAACTTCCGGTTTATTGCGCTCCGCGACGTTTTCCCCCCGCAGAGCAGCGTGAAATTGATAAACAGATTTCTGAATGGTTAGATAAACAAATTATAAAACCAAGCTGTTCGGATTACTCAAGTAATATTGTACTAAGTAGAAAAAAAAATGGTACATTTAGATTATGTTTGGACTATCGACGCCTGAATAAAAAAATAATTCCAGATCGTTATCCTCTGCCATTAATTGATGACGTCATTGATAAATTAGAGATAGCAATGGTATACACTACATTAGATTTGAAAAACGGGTTTTTTCATGTTGAAGTAGAGGAGGAGAGTAGAAAATACACATCTTTCGTAACACGAAACGGACAATTTGAGTTCTTGAAAGTCCCCTTTGGTCTTGCTAACAGTCCAAGCGTTTTCCAAAGATATATCTACGATGTATTTCGTGATCTTTTAAATGATAACACTGTAGTAATCTATATGGACGATATCATTATTCCTTCCGAAAATGAAACTCAAGGAATCCAAAAATTAAAACGCGTGTTGCAGACTGCATCGGAATATGGATTAGAGCTAAACATTAAGAAGTGTCAATTTTTGAAGCGCGAAATCGAATTTCTAGGACACAAAATTAAAGATGGGAAATTATATCCTTCTTCTTCTAAAACCAAAGCAGTAATTAACTTTCCAGAACCTAAGTGTGTTAAAGATGTTCAAAGTTATTTAGGTTTAACTGGTTATTTCAGAAAATTTATACCTAATTATTCATTAATTGCAAAACCACTTAGTGATTTATTGAAGAAAGATTCTAAATTTAAATTCGAAAGTAAAGAACTTTATGCTTTTAACGAGTTAAAACGCATCTTGACATCTGAACCTGTTTTGTGTATTTATAATCCGAAAGCAGAAACGGAAATACACACTGATGCTAGTGCTGACGGTTACGGTGCTGTTCTGTTACAAAAATCCTTAATTGACAATCAGATGCATCCAGTTTATTATATGAGTAGGAAGACAACAGACATTGAACGTAAATATTCGAGCTACGAATTAGAGGTTAAAGCAGTCGTAGAAGCTCTTAAAAAATTCAGAGTGTACGTATTGGGCATACCGTTTAAAATAGTCACAGATTGTAATGCATTCAAACAAACTATGAGCAAGAAAGACATTTGTACTAAAATATCTAGATGGGCGTTAATGTTACAAGATTACGATTACACAATCGAACACAGATCTGGTACCCGTATGCGACATGTTGACGCTTTGAGTAGAAACCCTATATGTATGGCAATTCAAGATGGTATAACATTTAAGATAATTCAAGCGCAAGAAACTGATGAGAATATAAAAGTTATAAAGGAGGTTTTGAAGTCTAAGCCGTATGAAGATTATTGCTTACGAAACGACGTGCTTTACAAAGTGGTGAATGGAATTGAAGCACTAGTAGTACCTGAGATTATGCAAATTGAAGTAATTAAAGACGCGCATGAACGAGGTCATTTTGCTGCCAAACGTACCGAAGAATATTTGAAACAACAATTTTATATCCCTAAGTTGAAAGAGAAAATTGAAAAGATTATCTCAAATTGTGTAACCTGTATACTGGCCAACCGAAAATCTGGAAAGAAGGAAGGATTATTACATCCTTTACCTAAAGAAGATATTCCCCTCAACACTTATCACATAGACCATTTAGGACCTTTAGAAAGCTCTAACAAGAATTATAAATACATTTTCGCGGTTATCGATTCGTTTACAAAGTTTGTTTGGTTATATCCGACTAAAACCACCTCCAGTAAAGAAGTAATAGCTAAACTTGAAATTCAAAAATCATTGTTTGGAAATCCCTGCAATATAGTAGCTGATAGAGGTACTGCGTTTACGTCTCAAGAATTTGCTGATTATTGTACTAAGGAAAACATTCGTCTATCCTTAATCACAACAGGATTACCAAGAGCCAACGGGCAAGTAGAACGATTAAATTCCACTATCATATCGGTCATTTCTAAGTTGGCTATAGATGACCCTACGAAATGGTATAAGCATGTAAATGATGTTCAACAAATTATTAATTCGACTTTTCAGAGGAGCATAAATTCGACACCTTTCGAGCTTTTATTTGGTACGAAAATAAAGACGAATAAAGACAGAAAGATCAAAGAACTGATAGAAGCTGAAATCCAGAATGACTTCATCGAGTCTAGAGAAAATCTACGTAAAGAGGCGAAAAAGCAGATTCAGAAAGTTCAAGAAGAGAATCGAAAGGCTTACAATCGAAGGCGAAAATTCCCTCGTAAATACAAGATCAATGATATGGTAGCTATCAAACGCACGCAACTAGGGCCAGGTATAAAGCTAAAATCCAAGTTTTTAGGTCCATACAAAATCACAAGAGTGAAACCTAATGACACATACGACGTGGAGAAGGTTGGATTCACCGAAGGACCTTCGAAGACTAGTACCTGTGCTGAATACCTGAAACCATGGACAAACAGTCTTTGATAGTGAAGTACCTATTCTGATGATTCCTGATTTAGACTTTTTCCAGACTTAACAAATTTCTCCCGATTTGACTAATGGACTATTGTTTTAAAAGACGTGAACAATTTAAAGAAGCGGGAAGATGATGCCTAAGGAGGAAATGTGTCAAGAAAGACGGCTTTAAGACGACACATTGAAATGATGAATTGTGAGGATATCTAAGACGGATCCAGATAATGTTTTAAGAAGACGCGTGTACGAAGGCGGATCCAGGCGGACTGTTCCAGATGACTTTGAGAGAAAGATTTCACGACGATAACGACTGATGCATAATTTAATCCAAACTAAACTCTTTTTTTTTTTGGTTTTTTTTAATTTTATTTTTCAGATCCCCAGATGCATACTACCATAATGCGAGGTCGCATTCCGTCAGAATGGACGAGCAGTTATGAGATGGCGTCGTCAATAATAATAATCAGATGATGCTGCAAGCTGTCCGAAAGAACTTTTCCCCTTGAGCTGGAGAGAACGCAGACGACGATTGCGCATTAAGACGGGAACACGACTGAAAGACGTTGAATGTAAAAGACGCTGATTTCTATTCATCTGTAAATAATCGCATCTATTTCCTTCTATGAATGTAATCACTGTAGTCTGTAGCAACTATTCATGTTTCCATTAAATCTTCGAGTTTTCCTTAAATTGGATTAATTATTGAGAACCCTAGACAACCAACCATCTCTGAAGTATATTTACAGACATCATATGCCTAGAGAGTAAGTACCGATCCTATATTCTTACACATTTTTCTTTTATTTTTTTAATGTAAGGTAATGAATAAAATATTTCATCTTTCCAGGTGACATACGCATCATAATTTAAAAAAATTTCTCTGTTTTTTCACAGTGACAGGAGCCCATAAATGAATCGAAGATTGGAGTCTGCACAGCAAAAATCGCAATGTTTGGCTTGGTTTATTAAAACTAAGTCAGGCACCTAAGTTAAGAGAAATTTCAAAGCGGGATACGAAAAATCCCCAATCTTTCAGTTACCCATGAGAAAATGGCACAAGAACTTTACAGAAATAGTAAGTGTGAATTTGAAGCACCTGGTAGGCAGGCCAAGGAGATGGGACGAAGATACAGAGAGAATTCGAGAGGTTTTCCAGCATTAAGCACAGAAGCGTGTTTATAAGGTATTAAAAGAATTGAGAATACTTATTCGACAGTACATCGGGTACTCCGAAAGCGTCATTACCTGTTTCCGCACAGATTGCAGTTGTTACATAAAATGGAACCAGATGACAAACAAAAACGTGCTGCATTTACTCAAGATGTACGGGTAGACAGTGATGAACAATTTTTACAATTAACAAGTGCGACATGAAAGAAAAAACGTTTTTCTGAGCTATGTTGCTTTTGTCGCCTGAAAAGGCAAAACGTTTATTCATTACGTTACATAAGTTGACACTGAAATGGTAAAGTAGCTTTTGGAACACCTTCTATTTAACCATAAAGACTAATCCAAAAGCAAGGAAACCTGAAGTTCAAAAAAGCTCGAACAACAATAAATAAACATTTACAAAACACAAAGAAGTACTAAGGATGCTAAATTTACATTGTGAATTATGGAAAAAGTAGGTGTTATAAATAACTTCAAAATGATGCAGAAAATATTATAAACCTACAAAATTCAGGTACATAAATAAGCATTAAAGCCAGTAAAGATTAAAGTTAATTCATATTGTTTGACGTAAATTTACAAATATGGATTATTCTCTACGTATTTCAAGCATTTCTAGGATATTGCATTTCATTTTCCCATTCATTTAGAGTTTTTTTAACATTTATTTTTGATTTTCATTAATAATCTTCGAAGACTTTTCTTTATTATTAGTAGCGCAGAAGGGACATTAGACCACATTAATCTTGAATTGGCATTTTTCGTCGAAACACTTAAATGCGTTGTATCACTTTTAAAATTGTTGCAAAAACCTTAACAAATCCTTTTGGGCGACCGTTAAAATCTGAAGCCTTTCAGATTTTATTTATGTTTTTAAATTTACAATTATTTCGAATTTTGTTGGAATGAGCTTTTTTAACTTTCTAATACTACTCTTCATGAGGAAGCATCCTTACATTAAAGGATGTCTTGCATAATTATAACATTTCAGCGGTCTTCACTTTCGTATTATATATATATATACACTATCGGGATAATTTCAAAACATAAATTCTTAACTCATTTTCGTGCGCTTTTCGTTATTTATTACGAACTGCCCTGATAAGCCGTAAAGTCATACAGAGAAAATGTGGTTTCCTCATCCCAAATTCTCTAAAAATATTTCTTAAAAGACGCTAGCTGCATTAGAAAATGCTGTCTACAATGCTTGACAAAGCAACAAAATGAAAAAGCAAAAGAAAATCCAATAACTATTTGTATTTCTTACCAGCATTAAGCAGACATTACGTCCAAAGAAGGGTAGTTTAATAGCTGGCACGTTCACACTAGTTTAATGTGTTCTAAGTATCAAGAAAACTATAAATATCAGATAACAGGCATTACGTTAGAAATGGGAAAACGTGACAAGAAAATGGGAACAAATCAACGTAATTCCATGCCATTAAAGAAAACACTTTAAAGGTTATATCCGAAGTATGTGCTTAAAAATATATAAAGGATAAGCTATATTAATCTATGTAACATATTCTTGATGTAAAATTGTTTATGACTTTCTTTGACGATTGTGGTTATGACACATTTTATGTCGTGTAATGTTATATGATTTCAAATTGATTAAGGATTTCATGTTCCTTGTGAAACACAGGAAATGTGCTCATTGAAGAAAATGAATTTTGTTCTTATTTATGTAACTGGTTACTTTACTAGTTTAAAGCAAATCATCCAAGAGTTGTTTTGCTAAAGTGAGGAGTGGGGCTTTGTGCAGAACATTTTAAAGAAGACTGGCATTATCATAATATGAACCAAGAAGACTGTGAGTGAGACGTTAATTGGTTGATGCAAAGTATGTGAATGCTATCTTCCTTAGGAAAGTGATATCTTAGTGAAGGATATTCCACTGAAAACGGGCTCAAAATCACATTATAATATATAAGGAAACCAAAAAGGCCATGTAGCCATCCCAGTTATCGGGATTTTCATTCATACGGGGGGGTTAGTTTAGATTATGTATTTTAAATCTAACATAATTCATGAATTTAATAATAAGAAAACATTCTGCGTAGAGTTTTAGATTATACTTGCAAAATTTTAGAACGCACATCATTAATAAAGGTATTTTTTTGATAAAATTATTTAAATAAATTTTATTTAAAGTTCTAGAAAAATTTCCGAATTTAAATTTTAGTTTTGGAAATGGATCAGACTTACTTTGCGTATAATATTCTTCGGATAAGATCTACAACAGTATTAATTTATTGCCATCAATGTGTGACAAAAAAAAGGCAGAAACATAGAATGGTATTGACATACACGAACGTTTGCTGGATCACGCATGATTCCCATGCGAAATGCTTTTAAATCATGAGATTTTACGAGAAGGAAAAGAACAGAAGCATTTTATCTCCCAAATAATATCGTTAAAAACTAACTATTCTTATATAATAAACTCTTGAGCGAATTCTTGTCATTTGTAAGAGACACATATCATGAAAATAATACTCCTCTTAAAATAATTTTGGAAAAATAGTTGTAAGAAGTTATATAATTTTTCTCAAGATCCATTTTCAAGAACCCATACTTTAATATTAAACTGAATATTTAATTAATGGTTAAATTTTTGACATTTTATTTAAGTTAGCTTTATATAGATTTTTTTCTTTATGCATCATTTCATCACGTACGCGCTTTGTCAAGAGGGTTAAGGAAATTTTATGACAGCGGCATTGGGTAAAAGGAGAAATAAATCATTAACGATGTGATTTACCGGTAACAGAATATCTTATCTTCTGCTGTTTACCTAGAGAAAAAGCCGTTTACACGAGCGAATAGGAATGCTTGAGGCTGCCATGGTTAGTAAGTGCTGAAGTTAGTTGCGCTTTGTCTGCCCTAGTTAGTGATGTGGTTTCAAATAAGGTTACTGGAACTGGAATCCAGCTAGTATACTGTAAAGCGACAGCAAGCTGCTAATTGTAGGAAATGATTAATATGTTTTGTATTATTTTCAAGTCCAGCTCACAAATTGTAAGGGATAAAATATTGTGTTAAAGTTTTCCTTCTGTATTGTGTCTTGTGTTAAGGAAGAAGTGTAGAAAGGCCATAACTTGGCGACACGTACTGTTAGCTTCTAAAGGTTATCCGTTAGGTGCAAGCAGTTGAATTTAGCAGTTAGACATTTTAATTGTTATAACATATCTTCGGCCTGCCGGTATGGTGTTTATTGGCGCGGACTGCCGTACCGAAGAGCCCGGGTTCGAATCTCGAAGAAGGAATGGTTGTTTGCAAACTTAAGTGTCTGTGCGGCAGGGAGGCAATCAAAATACACTTCAAGCAGAAAATCTCTGGAGCTGTTGGCGGTAAGGAAGAGAGGGGAGAGACCCTCCGACTTAAGGTGTTCTTTCCCGAAATTCCCTACGGGCCGGTGGAAGCAGTTACCAAGGCCCGGCGATACTTTATATACCTACATGGATGCACATATGTCAGCCTTACTTCAACAAGTGCATGTTATAACACGTCTTCTATAAAATATATATAAGTAACATAGTATGAATACTTCTGGGTATAATACTCGTACGATAATAAATGATAAAATCCTTTGATTACGAAGTTCTTGAAAATGATACAAGATGTCGCTGAAGTTCGAATACAGGCTAAAATGAGGAAATAATAATTTTCTTTTCAGAAAACGAATTAAGGCTTAAACAGTTAAACGAAAATTGTACATATTATTTCATGTTACACTTTCGTAACGTCGAATAATTAATTGCATATATAAATAAAACGGGAGCCACTGAAAATCGTTATTACTATACATCCACCTAACATCAATCGTCAAAGTGTCATACCGACATCTAGGAAGAGTTGTATCTGGCTACGCAATTAATTGATGAAATTTCGCCACAATTTCAGTTTCCTACGTTTAAGTAAGAGTAATGGTAATTTTGCCATTATCATAATGCGGTATTATTTTAACGCACGTATAAATTAGGCCCCCAACGGAAAAAAATAAGATTATTTTTATGATATTATAGGGAACGCTTTTATTCTCATAATTTGATTTTCCTAAACAAATTACTATCATTTCTTCACTAGATGCAATTTTATTATTCTCTGAATATTAAACTACGTTTATTCACAAATAGTATTAACAGTCAACAAGCCAGATGGTTCTTTGGCCAGACCAAGATTTACGATTTCATTTAATCCTAAGAATTATTATTTTATTTAGTTGAGGATTAGGGACTTTAATTCGCCAGCGCCTGAGCAATTAAGTCGCTAAATACTTGTAGTTCGACTCGAATTCGATTCCAGGCGAAAGAATTAGCTACATGGTATACTGAATTGGTAACGCATTTATAGTGTACTGCCCTTATACGTACTCATATTTCCATTACTCACATGCACTCATATTTTTTTTTTATTTTGTATTTGTTATGTACCCATGCCATTACTTTATATCCTCCCTAATGTACTCTGGCCTATTTAATATATTTAATTTTGATTTAGATTTAGTATTATCGTGATATAATTAACTAGTAATAGGCCTATTCTATCTTATCGTGATGCCCTTAACTTATAACACGCCCTCTGTGTTCTGTACTCATTTTCCTGTAACTAGCTTTATCTTGTAATCTTTACCTCTTATTGTTAAATTTGTACAATCATTGACATATTATTAATGAACTTTACTCAATTGTATCTCTCTATGCCCTTGTTTGGCCATGTAAGTATTTCTCCCCTAAGGGCCTTTGGTTCGTTGAACTGCCCTGGGTGGATCCGGCGTTGGGCTTGGTCTCTCTGTGCGCGGCTCTCGTGTGGCCTCTTTGGCTGCTCTAGATCTTGGGGGGCGCGGTGCTGAACTGATTCACCCTATGGTAAAGGTACAGTGCTCGCGTCTTCCGTCAATGGAATGGTATTTCCCAAGCATAAGTGGATGCGAGCCTGATTGTCTTAGAAAATCCTTCACGAAGGCACGAATTCTCTTAAGCAGATAGCCTTCATATGCTTTGCTAGAATCAAATAAGCCAAACCAAATTCAAGTAAGAGATAGAAAAGACTCAGTTACAAAAAACATATGCACTCCTGTAAACCATTAAGATTACTTTATAAATTTTAGTTTTTATTTATTATCATTACACCTTTTATTTAGTTTAATCTCAGAAATTTACCCATATCGTCGTTGCAGTGCGCCTTGGTTGCTGAAGTCAGTAGAGCTAATTCAAGACGGTGCATATCTTTTAATATAACAGTCTAAAGCTCTAAACATTTCTCTGCCAGATGGATGCTATATTCTCAGCAAGATATAAATTCCCCTCAAGCCGAAAATATTTCGATGTATTTAAGTGAGTAACTTATATTTTTCGCTGTATCAATAGACGTACCAGTTTGAAGGAAAAAAAGAAATATATTACGACCGATATCTGTCGATTTCCTACGTCGGAAGCCGTGAATTTAGTTCTCGTGTGAGTCTGTAAGAGAGCAAAAGAACCATTTCATTTTTCAGAAGATATTTTTCGCATTATTTCCCGAACTGCATCAAGAACACATGACAAAATTAAATCTTCTACAGCAAAGTCCTTTTTTTTAGAAGTTTGAAAACTGTTCTTTTTTACTTTTAGTTAACTTTAAGTTCAAATAATTTATAGCTAGAAAACATTTCCACTACTCTTTTTGAGATTTTAGCTGTGAGTGTTTGCGTATAATGTCGAAAATCGTCGTATCAAAACGTCTTTTGTTTGAAATAAAAATGGCTGAACATGTTTCGCCATTTTTATTGGCTGAAATTTTGCCATTTGTATTATATCTCAAAAGAAACGAAGTAATCGAGAAAGGTTTTGTATTCTCAAATGCTGAATATGTATTTTTCCATCACTCAAAATATCTGAAAGTGAGGGAAATAAGATCAGGAGAGTTATCTTTTCGCAAAATTAATTTAATAAAATGTTCTATACCTTCACGCAACGCATAAAATTGAAAGAGGTGTTACAGAACGAATTTACTTATTTAGATAAATTTTCATTGCCTAAAGTTAATTATAAAATTCTTAACAGATTTAGAGAAAGCTTAGAAAATTGCTCTTCATGCGATTTATGTTTGGTACCAAATTAAGTGTGTAGCTGACGTTGTAAAACTATGAATTATTAATATTTTAAGGAATTTCATAAGCAGTGGTAAATAATGCTTTTAGATTATTAAAATATAATAATATTTATATTAACTGAATAGTTTTCTGTCATTAATTAAAAAATAATTTAGCTCTAGTTAAGATAAAATGTCAAATTTTATACTTAAGTTGTAATCTCATTCAAAGTGTTGAGTTCATTTTCATGCAATTTCTGATACTTACGTATTGCTTCAACAACTTCGGCGCAGTTTGGCAAATTCTATGAGAAGAAAAGGCGATTGCTTTTTGGTTGCAAAAAAGTATTTATTACATATACATTTTACCTTTCAACTACGTATTTAACCCGTACCAGAAAAATTATCAATAAACTGCGTACAAAGATCTTTCTGTTTTGTCCTAGTGGTAATATCGTGACGATCGCTGTGAGAGAAGATTCAAAACATAGTTCGTTTAGAAATCTAGAGAGAAAATAATGTATTCTCGCAGAATTTATACTGCCTTTTCTTCCTCTATACGCAAATCTAAGGGACATATATTTCAAAACTGGGATAAAGGCAAAAAATAATCATGATTATTTACCGTTCACAAAAACTGTTAAAACTTTAAATTACTAAAAAGTCATATATTGGTGAGGTTGGTTGTTAAAACTGAAGAATTCTGATTTGTCATGCACCTAGTTTCCAGAGTTCGGCGCACACTGAAACTTTGGCGATTTCTACAAGGGTTGTTGCGGTAATAGGTAAGTATCTAATTTTTGATTTCTTTCGAGAAAACTTGTAAGTAGCATAAATAATATTTATCTAAGAAATTATCTTATATAAAGAACATAAGTTACACAAATTATAATTATAAAATGAAACAGAAACAAAAAAAAGGGAAAGTGTTTGATTATTATCATATTCTGATATTAGTTATTTAGCAGTGCTGTTCGCAGTTCTTCCCAAAACAACGACATAATAATCGGATCACAAGTTAGGAACGCGGATCTAATCGAATACATTCTTAATTAATTATGGTACAGCACCGAAGAACTATCTACCTAAAGAGAAGCATACTTTCCCGAAGAGAATTCCAAGAAAAAGTATCTTCTGCTATTAGAGATTACTATATATTATTTACAAATGGCTATATTGACAGTCACTAAATAGCAGAAGTGTATTATTTGTCAGGCATACACTATTAACAACAGTTTTTCGGAGAACATTTTATTGCATGGATTAAATAAATAATGTAAAGAAGTAACTCAGAAGAAAAGAAAAATGTCAGACATCTTGTTGTTCAGAGGCATATGATAACACAGTTTTATTACAGAATGTTATTTCAATAACGCGCCGCCCAGACTGCATAGTGGTCAGGGGATCCTACTGCAGTACAGAAGTGAGGGCATGGGTTTGAATCATGAAGGCGTGGATGTTTGTAAATGTTTAGTGTCCATGCGGCAATGGGACACTTTAAATATGCGGTTAGCCGAAAGTCCTCTCGACAGATTGGTAGCACATTCATTTCTTTAGACTTTTGCTTCTTAAAATCATCCTTTAAAATATGTAGAATTATATATATATATACAGAGTAGATGATATATAGAGTATATATAGATATACAGAGTAGATGCTTTCAAAGCTTTTTTAAATATGTGTATATATATATAAAGCACGAATAAAAGTACTAACAAAATTATTAAACTTGATTGGAACCAACTGGTAATAGATCTCTAAATTCATAATATTTAGTTAGCTCATTAATGCTTAGTTTTAAATTTGAATTTACCCTCACTATTCTATAAATAGTAATCGTTTCCTGCACTGCGTCATTTCGAGACTAATCTATGTTATATGACTCATGTATAACGCTGGTGATGTAAATGGTACTGCAATGTAAACAGCCAATAATAATTTTACTGCGATGTTAAGTATCCAGTCAACTGCACTGAGAGTCAAAACAAACTCATTTTGAAATTAAATTTCATCCTGAACAGAAGTCGTTTGCTTCCTACACTTCGTCCAAACCGAACTGCTGCATGCTGCTCTTTCTCACTGCAAAGCTGTCAAAAATGTAAACGTTTTTGAAATGGGCATGAACTAGAATGCCAAGTTGTTTGTGGACGCCACATCTTTACTTGAATGAAAAATGAATACTTAATCTGCCAAGTTGCTCTTCATTATGAATCTCAGTATCTATGCAATCAAAATTCCTGCATCTAACACTACTGCTTGGACGTCCTAGGTAAAGGTACACCAATGGAAAAATCCATCTTTGAAATTCCACGTAAACAACATTACAACATTTGTGATTCAATCAATGCTTTACAGTTAATAAGTGCTTCAAATTCATTAGGAGTGTTTAAAATCAAGCACAAAATGATTTAGCGTTCAGTCATCAGTCTGTATTAATAAAAGGTGTTTTCAACTACTATATGTGAGATGCTTTCGTTTTGCCTCGAAAATTAACAGAAGCTATCATTTGAGTGTTATTCACTCCGCAAAAATTGAATTGCCTGAAATGCGTTTCAGCTGCTTCTGATTCGTGCGTTTTAATTCCCAGACTTATAGATGTTTATCCAAGTTATTTTCTTTCGATCAAATTGTATTAAATAACTACGTTTTCTTAGCGAAACAAAACTGATGCTGGTGCAGTGAGTTTTAAATTTTGCATGTAGTGCTTTAGTAAATATTTCGCTGTTTGAGAAAACACAAAACAATGTACAAAGGATTAAAAAATCTGTTGTGCACACTACATGACTTCATTGTACGGAATGTTAAATTTTTTTCTGTCTTTCATTTAAACTTATTTCCTCGAACTTCATTAGAGATATATTTTTCATATAATTAATGCAGTTCTCAAGTCAAAAATATATAAAAACTCAAAATATCTATTTAAGATTAAATATCTATATATAAGATAATGTTGAAGGCTCTCATTTTATGACTGAGTATAATTTGTTTATATATTATCATTATTTTATATATACATTTTTATTGTGGAATATATTAGTGCAGTTCACAAAGGCCAGTTACTTTATGCAAGGCACGACGGAGGCCTTTTCAAGTAACTGCTGTATCTCCCTTGGGCACTGTTGCAGGACTAATACACCCGTTAGCTCAAGTGGATACGCCATACTGATGGAAATGTTTATTTAGAAGTACTGCGGGCCTTTCAGGTTGGTAAAATAAGGTAATGCAAATGAAAGGTAATAACATTAAGACTATAATTTCTGCAATATTACGCCTATATTTATGCTTAAAAATAATTTATCGATATGAAAATTAGTGTCATAAATTTTTATATGTGTTACACTTAATGAGAAGTCATGAACATATAAAAGTTTTTCTCTGTAAGAACAAAACCTTCTCTGAAGAATTCTGATTATGTCAACTATAAAACAGATGAACTTTTGGTCTGAAATACTAAAAACTTTAATAGGACCTGCCATTTTCGTCAATACATAAAATAAAATTTTATAACTATAGACTGGAAATACTTCAATTCCATATTGAACGCAACACATGGTTTTACGACGCTTTCAACGGACTGAAAAATTTACGACGTGTTTTTACGATTCCTTTCCAAGAACTCTGAACGTTCTCAATGGCTGATACTTCACCTCTAAGATTTTCAAGATTTTCCATTCAAGATTTTCAGAAAACTTTTCACACAACCTTTCAAGAATTTTAGACTTATCTCTCAGAGACTCAAATCGAACTTTAATTCCATTTCTAAATCCCATTTTCATATCATTTGATATTTTGTTATTATATTTCTATTCGTTTTTCTGTATTTAAATATGAGAAAATTCATGAAATAAAAAGTTGACGGGCATAGCGTTTAGTTTTCATAAATAAATTTTGTAAATATTTAAAATATTCTACAAAATTTCTCTTTGTAACGCACTAATGCTTTCTTCTCAAATAGCTTTTCCTTTACCAAGCATTTTTCTCCCTGAAGGGGAGCTTGCACCATTTTGCGTTACTCGGCAAAATGTTACGTCGCGCTTTCCCTGCAGTAACCGCTACGCAAAGACTTTTACCCAGTCGCAGCTCAGGATTAAATCAAATGCTTTCCCAGCTTATAAATACGACTGCAGTTAGTACGCATTACCTTCTTCTCCTGCTTGCTGTTCGTCTACTTGCTCCGCCTGCTTACTTTTCTGTCATTTTTTATCTGATATGAAGGCATCAGTTTCTGATTTGAAATCTCGAAAATGTAAACATAGTTTTCATGTTCATGAAAAATTTATTTTTTATACAACTTGTTAAAATCCTTATACACGTAACTTTTACTACTGCAAAATATTATGTTTTCACCCTGTGAGGCACTATTATTCCCTTTTTAAAATTTAATACCTACTTTATAACTATTTACTTACTTTTTAACATATATTAATGAATAAAGAAATGTTATTAAACATAAGATTCGAAACATTAGAAAGTTGTAAATGTGAAAATTTATTTATCAACTAAAATAGCGGTACATTAATCACTTCTTTTATAGCATACTAGCGGAAGTACCCGATGCCATTTAAGTTAGATTGAGAGTAATGTATCTAACAACAGAGAGAATACCGCTGTAATCCTTCTCTAATAACGATGCAAAAAATACGATTCATAGTCATACATTTTACAGTCCGTTGCGATATGAAACCCACATAAAAATTTTGATAGGAAAATAAACTTATTCTCTCTCATTATATCAGCAACAATGGCACGCAGTTTTTAATGATTTTCGTCTTTCTAATCAAATGGTCGTAAAAGCTCAAATTCCTTTTAATCCATCTATATTCAATTTTAGTCGATTAAATGTGGCAAAAAAGTGATCATAATTGATCAGAAATCAATAACGCGAACAAACCGCATTCTTCTTTATATATATAGATAGATTTTGTAAAACTTATAAATTTTTGATTAACAAACTCTACGATTTGAAAGCGAGCAGTAGCAACACTTTTCAAAATAAAGCATTTTTATCTTCAACGCGCCAGACTGTTGCCACTCGGAAAAACTAGTTCAAAAATTAGTGTTTTCAGAGTTTTTAATTAATATCTCGGCTGATTAAATTCGTACGAAAATTGGAACAGTCGAAATGGCTTCCCAAGAATTTTAGGAATCGAGAAAAATGGATTTAATGTTTGGCATTGCTATTTTTATTTCGGCGCAAAAATTAGGAATTTTTTAACAAACTCTAGGACTTGCAAGCGAGCAGTGGCAACAACTTCCGAAATAAAGCAAATTTTCATCTCCAGCTTGCCACTTGGAAAACTGAGGGCGAAAATTATCGTTTTTACGAGATTTTAACTCATGTTTCTAATTTTAGCTACTTTGTTTGGAAAAAGGTGGATGTCGAGCATTTGCAGGACCCAGAAAAGAATTGTAGAAAGTTTGGTGACGATAGCTATACTAGTGACTGAGTTATTAGCGAACAAACACACACACAGACTTTCTTTATACATATAGATAATTAATGAAATGAAAGTATTAGAAACCTAACATGTTAAATTAATGTTTCGATACTAAAGTATTAACTATGGTAAAATTATTTCCTGGACAAATGTCTTAACTATTCGTGGAATCTGCTTAGTTTTCTTTTCTATAATTATGCACAAATCCCTCTTGTTTTCAAATATCGATTTCGGTAAACCTTTCATTATTTAGATAACTAGGACTTTCATTTAAACATTTAATTGCCAATTAAGATGCTTGCTGATATCTGCTGGAGTAAATAAGTGGCATATATACGTATATTATGCAATCAAAATCTAAACTAGAGTGATTAAAACCTTTTAATGATACGTTTCCTCTCTTAAGTTTGATGTAATAGAAAATATTTAATTTAGTTTAGTGGTAAATATTTATAATATAAATATATGTAATGGCTGTTTAAAATCTTTCATTTGAGAATTTCATAGAATTGAGTACAGAGACTGTTCCCTAATTAGCTTAAAAAGGCTTCGAGTGTGGTTTGCCTTCCCTTTGCCAAGCAGTCTTCGAGTGTCTTGACTTGTTGAATTAAAATTACTAACTTTCCTGCAGTTAATTGCTTATTTTCCTTTTCGGAACTGTTTGAAATTTCAGGGATAAAATTTAATACGATTGCTACTTAGTTCTTAAAGAATATTTCTTTAATCATAAATCGTTTCAGTGAATTTTACAGATGGTGTTTTTAGAACAATTTCGACCAAGAATTAAAAAAAAAAACGAATATTTTCGAATCAAAATTTCTAGCAGCAGCGTATTTTTTTAAATCTGAAATACGGTCTGTTGCTTTTAAATTTATTCCACTGGAAAATGTCGCATGTAAATAAGCTGTGGATTAAAGGATATTATTTTGAACTTTTTGAAAAGAAATATTCCCAATCCATAATTTAAAATAGTTGTGATATGCATGGTATTAAAATTTCTAAGCGCAAAATAAGCAGCATAAATAATCGGAAAGGGAAAAAACAGTCAATCATTACTTCTACATGGAAAGCAGATGGCAAAAGTATTCTCGAAAGAGGCATATATTGATTTTAATATTTATAAAATCGATCTTAGGTAACAAGAGAAAGTCTGCCAACGCAGAAATCAATTGCAAAGTATTCAAGTACATCTGTAGCAACAAAAGTAAAATAATAGATCAAGATTTACTACTTAAAAAGCTAAAAATGGTAACGTTCACGAGGTTTTGCCAAGATATGTGGTTTCACAGAGAATTATTTGTATAATCCCGCACGAAAATAATTTAGCGGGAGGTAAATAGAAATACCTTGTGACACTTGATGAAGCATAGGTTTACCTAAATGACTGCAAGAAAAAAATTATTATCGGGAACGGAGAAAAAGAATGTACAAACCTGGTTCAGTCAATGCAAAGAAGGTTTCAGAAAAAGCATTTATAATTGTCGCAAGATTCTCATACAAAGGAAAATTGAAACTATGAAAAGTGGAAAAAAATATTAAAATCAACTTAACGTACTATCAAGAACGGTTTTACGTCCGATATTTACAGAACATGATTCCATTTCTTTAACTGAGTGACGTTCAAAGAATGAAATTTCAAGACAAAGCAGCAAGTCATACTTCAAAATATATCTTTCTTCACTGCATAAAAAAGTGAAGACTGATATAGGTATTGCATATGCACCTCTTCCATGTGTTCCTTCGATGTCTCCTGACATTTCATGTATGGAATACTATGCCTTTGGTGTCTTGAAACAGCTCTTTCTAAGCGCAAATCCACCATTTCTAAGTGCAATAAATTCTGATTAGCAATAATTAAAATGATAACAAAATTCACAAATAAGAAGAGGCCGTTATATAGGCAAAAGTGATTCAAAATGAATTTCCTTTTTACATAAATGTGTATTTGATACTGTTCAGAATATTAATAATGGGATAATAATTAATTTTTTATTAATAATATACATTCAAAAAATGAAAATGTACAGGTAGAATACAGGTACAGGTGAAAGGTACACGTATAGCAGAATTTCATCATTAGTCGTACAGATATAGTTCCGCCGCATTAACTGTGAAACTGCTCCTCAATTTTGAGGGATGACATTACGGGTCGGTCCAAGGGTCTCCCACCCATCCTCCCTTGCACCAACCTTTTAAGAGGTCTTTCGGTTCGTCGCGAATTTTGAATGTTCCCTTGCTACACAGATACTATATGTTTACAAGCATCCATGTCATCCCTGAGATTCGAACCAAGGACCATCGGCACGGCAGTTAGCGTATGAAAATAACAGCTGTACCAATAGATCAATGAAAAACAGGAGGCATTAACAAAATATACTAATTTTTTAACTTAACAATATAATATTTTTTACGTGCGGCATTTCCTCACTCTTATAATCAACCCTTACTTCGCAAATATACATGACATTGCTACAGATTTTGTACATAAATAGATTTTTTAGTGCAGTTATATGTGAAATTGTTGTATTTTTCTGTGTAATGTAACATGGAAAATCTTGACAGAAAAGCTGTGCCGGAAAAGAAGAAACGCAGAGGCAAGTCTATTTAACATTGAGTAAATGAGTATCTCGGTAGTTTGGTGAGATATCGCCAACCTGGCATCGGGTTTGGCAACTAAATTTTGTCCCCAAAATTGGCAAGAAATCTCCAAATTTCGTCAAGCTTGGGGACCATTTGGAGACATTTTGATCCGGTCCCTGTGTCACCCTAATAGGTATTGTAATCGAATAAATGTAATTGATCACTATATGATCTGTAATCGTAATTCGACCCTCATAGTACCATCCAGTAATTTCGAGAAGCAGAAAGTACTAGAAAGATCTCGGTGGGCGGATGAAAAGTATATGAGGCTGGAGAGAACATCTGCTCTCAATTGTTTTTGTTAGCTGTTAGCTCTGCGTGTGTTCTGAGTACTATTTCCGGTTTAGCTTCGCTCTTTACCTGCGCTTTTCAATGCATTCTGTTTGACGCTCATAGTAGTTAGAAGTGTAACTACTGATTGTACTCTGCGATATTTTGAAGAGTTGTACGACTATTTTTGTGGAAAGTTCTAGATCTCAGTTTTTTTTGGACAAAATAAATTTTATTAACCTACAATCAATACTGTGTGCATTCAATCTGTTATGAACCAATACGAACGCAACAATTTTTATAATATATTGTACGCGGTTACTTTCTACAGAACAGCACCTTCATTCAAAAATTTATATTTCCTTGACATACGGTCCTTTGAAATCAAAAGAACGAAAAATGTTTATCGATTTAACGAACATAATGCCTACAAATTAACTTAAACCTAAATGATTTCTTTAAGATTTTAATATCCGGGGTTTTTACGAAACTATTTAAAAATGTAAACTATCCGTAAATGAAGGTCAGAGTTAAAAGCCAAGGACTAACGTTACGAAATTAATAGCGAGTTATCGCTACATCTTAAGCAATTTTAAAAAATACTGCAAAAGGTTAAAATAACCTTTTTATTTCCTTGTACAAAGTAAAAAGGAAGTTAAAAACAGGCAAATCGACAATCTCGAATTCAGCGTAGATTTTGTAAAATCCCAATCGATTTCAAGGGCAAAACGGGTCCCCCTTTATCAGGAGCAAAAAATTCTGCAAGAGCGAGAAAGCGAATGTCAGTTGTATTTGGGTATAAATACGATCGACATTCGCTTTCTCGCTTTTGAAGAATTTTTTGCTCCTGATGAAGAGGGACCCGTTTTGCCATCGAAATCGATTGGGATTTTAGAAAATCTACGCCGAATACGAGGTTATCGATTTGCCTCTTTTGTTTTCCACGTCGGCGTGTTTCTCTTGCGTCTTAAAAAGGAAGTATTGTAATCGCGAAAATTTCATATTTTAACGAATGTACCCATTTTGCCGGCTATCGAATGCAATTTAAAGATGTTTTTGCGTGACATCTATACGTAAGGACAGAACAAAGGACTCTTTTCACACAAAAAAAATTATAAATCTGATTTAAAATGCATTTTGAAGAGAATTTTTCGTGGAGTCTGTGAGTTCGTACGTATATACTTGTACGCATGTATGTATGTATGTATGTATGTATGTTGCATAACTAAACAATGAGTAGCCTCAGAACGTTGAAATTGTGTATATAGGACTGTTTTAACATGTAGATGTGCACCTCCTATTTTGGTTGCAATCGGTCGGACGAAAAGTAGATATATGTGTGTGTGTGTGTGCGTGTGTGTGTGTGATAATTTAAAAGATGGGCACAGGAATGACGAAGCTGGCAATCAGGTGACATCAGAGTCCACGAGTTGTTTTGGCTAAGTGTAATACAGCAAAGCGACAACATAAAAGAATTTAACTTTAAAGCTCCATATGTTTATTCAAATCATATGGCAGATCATATTTTTCTCTTAGATGAAATTTTCCAAATTACATATCCAATAATGATTTAAATTAAATGAGATCAAATTTAGACTTTTGGCGTCATAACTATTATAACAAAGGGAAAAATGATGGGGAAGGCAACAGCAGATCGTGTAGCAACGATGGAAGGAATCAGTCTGACTAAAAAAATGGCGCTACTCGGTATTTATAGTAGAGGTTATATAACATGTCAGAATGTTCTCGAAAGTACTAGTCTGGGGGGGAAGATCCTGAAATTGCGGAAAGTTAAATAGAGGTTGCCTGTTCGCGTAGAGCAAAGCCATCGTATTTTTTATATTTTACACACACACACAGATATATGTATGTGTAATAATTGTACTTTTTGCGGAAGATAAAAACCATTCACATTGAGTCATGACCGAAAAAACTGCTGCTTAGATGACTGGACATTATGGCGTAATGGATGATCAGATGAAATTTTAGAAGCACGACCAATGTGATAGTTAAACATCATTTATTCTTGAATGACAAATTTCTTAATCTGTGCGTATATACGTACGTATGTATCTCGCATAACGCAAAAACGAGTAGCCTCAGAACGTTGAAATTTTGTATATAGGACTGCTATAACATGTAGATGCGCACCTCCTATTTTGGTTGCAATCGACCTCACCAAACATATATATATATATCCACTGTGTTATTCCGCTCAGTGAGTTTCCTTATTCTTATATGTTTGTAAATTGTGCATTTTTTGCTTTAAAAACGATTGAATTATGTCGTTCTTATCTTACGGTTAAGGTTTTTATGCCTTTAGTTAACCTGAATGTTATAGTTGTAGAATTATCAACAATTTGGAAGTTGCTTAAGTGCGGCTAAGACTAATTTTTTGGCCATAGCAGCCATATTTGTTTACATTTGAAACTTAGAAAAATAGTGGATTTGTTGGTAATCTAGAGGAACTAAGCTTCGCAACAACAAATTAACGTCTTCTTTTATTATTGCGAATTAAATTATGCTTAATCCATTCTGGAATTACCATTTAAGTTATTAATTTATGCCATATATTAAATCAGGACAGCGTCCACAGTAAATTAAACCAGTTTCTACGGCTTCAGTGTCTTTTTGCCAAGTGAGATAATAAGTAAATTTTCAGTTTTTTGCACCGAAAAACCTGCCTTCTTGCCCGCTGCGCTGACCGAATTGCTTGTTTTTGCGGAGAAACTGTAATTTTAATTGTAAAAAAAATAATTGTTTTAATTTGGTGTTTTATGTTTTGCTATATCTTTCAATTTTTAATATAGATATTTTGAGTTTTTATGCAGTTTTGCCTTGTCGCGAAGTGAGAAGTGAATTAATTGAATGGGAAATATATCCCTAAGGAAATTCGAGGAAATACGTTTAAATAAAAACCAGGAAAAAATGCGTATAATTTAATATTCCTTACGAGAAAGTCATGTGGTTTACACATTAGACTTTTTCTTATGGTCTTAAGTTGAACAAAACGGACAATACTTGCGCTAAATACAGAACTTTCATTATCTGTGGGTATTTAAATTAACACATCAAAAATTAATTTCAAACGTAAATAACATACTCTAAAACAACACATAAAATATATTACTTAAACTAGCTCAGAGTTTTACCGGCGCATATTTTAAAGCATCCGGCTTGCCAGACGCTAAAGCTGGAATATAAATTAAAGCAGAACTGATGAAATTAAATAACAGCCAATTCAAAGTGTTTCTTATTTCAGCTACATACGCCTGAGCATTAAGCTTACCTTTTAGATACATTTTGTTATACGATTTGTATATAAAGCGAAACAAATGGATTTTTTTTAATATTTGGAAAGAAACGACAAAGCATAGAAATTTCTTTCAGAATGGAGAGCAGAAAAATGTATATCATTTGGAATTTCCTATCCTTTTGAAATATTTTCAAGGAAGATTTTTTACGTAACCACATTTTAAAAAAATACAGCTTGAATTTTTAAAATCCCAGAAACTCTGTGCTTCCATGAAATAGAATTTTCAGAACATGCGCGATTTATTACGGTAGTTAAACGAGCAAAAATAATTAACTAGATAACATCTGTTACAACTACGTATTTTAACTTACCACAAAATCCAGCCGGCAATGATAATAATGATGAACTGCTCTTATGAATTTTAAAGCGCTCAGGCATTTGTTAATTGTTATCGGACTTTTTGAATTTAGGATAAAAGTTGAGCTTATTCTTTGCTCAAGAGATTGAAAAATTTTATATCTTACACGTTACCGGATAAAATAAATACACGAGTAAAAGATAAAAATATTTTATTACGGACAGCGATCAGTAAAAGACTTACAGCTACATAGGCAGAAATATACCTGGAGCCTCTCTTACTTGAATAATTACCATACAAAATGTCAACACAGTTATTTATTTAATATTTATTTGATTAAATTGAAATAGTTAAAATAATTCGAAAAACAAAGTTACAAGTGTTTAAAGCTAAAGAAAAATCTGATGTTTACACCACATGACTTCCTTATACAGAATATTAAACTATACGCATTTTTTCCTGCATTTCATTTAAACCTATTGAACTGAATTAAATCTACTTTGACGATAGCGCATAAACCGCAACAGAACAAATACACTCTTTAAGATTCACTATTTAGATTTACCATAGCGCACTGTGGCACTAGGTTCACTTAACAGCTTTACATCTCATTCATTTTATAACTCAGAATGCACAAAAATTATGTCATCTGAAGAATTATCCAATCGTTGCCATATGTTGTATTCAAATACTATAATAAATTAAAAATGATGTATAAAAGAAACTGAACAAACGAAAAAGAAACAGTTTTTCACAGATGATTCAGCGCCGCTACCAAATGCGCATGCGCTGCTCGTAAACAATCTTCTCTGTCTGAAACAGACTGGCGACATTATGTGCTGCTGATACGAAACACTTATTTCCTCGATATTCATTAAGGATATATTTCTCATTCAATTAATTCTGTTCTCAGTTCGCGACAAGGCAAAAATAGATTAAACCTCAAAATAGTATCTTCATTAAAAATTGCAAAATATACAAATAAAAAAAAAAAAAAAAAAAAAAAAAAAAAAAAATTAAACACTAATTACAGTTAAAACAATATTTTTTACAATTAAAATTAGAGTTTCTATGCAAAAACGAGCAATTCGGCCAGCGAGAAACAAGGCGGATTTTTCGGAGCACAAAAATAAAAGTTTAATTTTCGTCCCACTCGGTAAAACGACACTGAAGGTTCAGAAACTGAATTCATATTCTTCTAAATTTCAAATGTAAAAAAATATGGCTGCTATGGTAAACAAAAAAGTATGCTTAGCCGTATTTAAGCAACTTTGAAATTCTTAATAATTCTACAACTATCGCATGCAGATTATCTAAAGCATAAAAACATTAACCGAAGATAAGAACAACACAATTAAATTATTTTTAAAGGAAAGGATGCACATTTTACCAACATATAAAGCTAAAAAAACTGAGCTCGCGTAACATAGTGGGTATATTTATATATATGTTTTTGGTGAAGCCAACTAAAACCAAAAAGGGAGCTGCACAACTACATGTTATACTAGTCCTATATACAAAATTTCAACGTTTCAACGATGCATATTATGTTTTTTTTTCGGCTTTTTAAAGTTCAATTCAGCATTGGCACTTTGTTTACAATTGACTCCGATCATTTTAATGATTTTGCAACTGTCATTTGTCTTGTCAGATTTTATTTTTACATTAAAGTCTTACTTTTGCAACATTCGAAACATTGCGCTTTTTCTTTGGATTTGTATTTGAAAAAACGATTCCACTTGAAATCAAACTTTGAATTTTTTGCCTTTGCTGTTGACAGTATAACCTATTGTGGCTTTAGATATAGAAACATCATGGATTTCGCTGTGTGATTTAACAACTAGATACGAATAATTTTCTTCGGAAAGAGCACAAGCATAGCCTACAACCCATTGCTGCTTTAAAAGCGTCATTTTGCATGAAAGCAAAAATGTCGATTAGCAGACGATAATTTATACTTTCAAAAATATATTCGCAGTTAAAAAAAATTCCATGGAAATAATTTTGTATTGCAAAGCAAAATCGTCTAAAAATGTTCGAACAGCCTTTGTAATAAATTTTGATAAGGTTGGATATCACAAAATACAAAGGCTGTTCGCACATTTTCAGACTGTTTTGCTTTGCAATAAATAAAATAGTTTGCTTGGATATTTTTTTAAGTGAAATTATATTTTTGAAAGTACAAATTACCGTCTGCTACTTGCCAGTTTGCTTTTCATGCAAAATGGCGCTTTTAAAGAATCAGTTGATAGAAGGCTGTATTTGCTGCCTTTTCGAGGAGAATTATTTGTATGTAGTTATTGAAAACCTTGCGAAAGCCATAGTGTTTCGATATTTAAAGCTCAGTGTGTAATATTATCAACAAGAAAGGGGGAAAATGTCAGAGTCTGGCTTCAACGGAAAACATTGCTCCTGTGAAAAAGCACAATGTGCATCGTCTTCCTCCACAATACATCGCCGAACGCAGAAAGCGCTGCAGAATTGTTTGACAAACATTTTTCCATATGAAAATGAATAAATGTTGTTACAATAGATCAATCTTGGGGCTATTTAAATGACTTCAATTAAAAGAGATCCATTTAATTGTTATCAAAGAGGAGAAAAAGTCTTAAAAACATGATTCAAAGAATCTAGAGAAAGTTATTGAAAATGATTTATGATTGTTGTTGGTTTTTCATATAACGGAAAATTTAAAATAAAATTAACAAAAAAATAATAGAGTGGAGAAAAATATTAAGATAAGCTCCACATATTATCAGAAACATATTTTATACCCAATTTTTAAATCTAAAATATCTTCTCTTTACCACAGATCAATCAGCAGAATTGCATCAAAACAAAACAAGAGGCCATATATGAAAATCTACAGTTAATGTCCTGGAAAAATGGAACAAGCTATGGGTATCAAGGCTCTCATATCTCTATAAAATCTTCTGGTGTATCACCTTCCTGCTGTACTACGTTTTGGACTTTTAAAAAGGGGATTGCGCAAACGTCAACCTACAACCTTTCTTGAACATCGGAAAGCTGTTCAAGAACAATGGGGAAAAATACCTCTTCAGATATATAAGGCTTTATTGTGTTGGAAACTCCGGTGTAGAATGATTGTGAAGAATATAGATAATCAAATAGAACATTTAAAACACAAACGTTTTAAGTAAAATATTTATGTAAATAAATTAAAATCGTATAAAATAGCTTCTGTATAAGTATCAATAAACTAAAATAGTTTTATCAAATTATATTAACTATATTAAGTAACAAATAAAATAACAATAAATAAATGCATATATTTGTGTAGCTGATAATTGTATTGTATTTGGTACTTGATAAATGATTTACAAAAACATTTCTTAAAAGTACCAATTTGTAAAACAATTTCATCTTTAACTCTTCGCTCGTAAATCCTAAATCAGTTCTGTATATATCCTCCTAAAATTAAAGGTATTTTCAAGTCTTCAGGTAGAGAATGAAATTTAACTTATTTTGCCTCTCAGTAATTTAAATAATCACATAAAATTGAAAACTTTGAGATATTTCATTAATGAAAGGTGTAACCGGGAATTTAAAATTTAGACATCCTTTCTATTGAAAAATATGTATTTAAGTATTTAGTTCATATTAACAAAATGTTGTAGCTTTCGACATCTTTTCAGAATAAATAATACATGCATCAAAGTTTGTTTATCTCAATCATATTATTAAAATAATCTCTATATAATTAAAATATTGTCATCAAAACAGTCGTCAAAATAAAAATATCACTAAGTTTCTAGAAGTATTTAAAAAATCTAATTCCGGGATTGTAATGCATGTTTTGATTTAGCGCTGAATTAACTGCGGAGTAAATGATATAAAAAATTGGAGGGTAATTTACATTTTGCTTCTTATCGTAAACCATCAACTGTAGAGTAATGATCAGAAAATATTTCTAAAAGTAAATTGCATGCTTCTAGTGAATGTTTTCATCCATTCATTAAATTCTGCTTCATGAACATTACAGAAGAGAAATGTATACACTGTGAAATCAATATTCATTTCTGTAAAAAGACTAAATGAAACAGGCGATTATACTAGTGAAGTTATACAAAATTGCTCCCTTTTTTCTTATTTAATTTTATCAATTTCAAGAAGGAAGACTTTTATACAAGACTTATTAGATTGAATTGAATAAATTAAGCTTATTAGCCTATCTTGGAATAGTAAATAAATAAGCATGAACAACTGATAATCACTTTATGATTTATGCAATGATAGTTTCTTTAAATGATTATTTTCGATAAGATAATACAAAGTCACTTTGTCTTTCCAAGAGATAATTTTATTTACAATTATTTGTTAATATTATTGCATTGATTTTACTTGCAGACGTTTGATTGTATATGGGACTATATCAGTTTTCTTTATTACTGATTCGAATCAGAAAGAAACAAAACAAATGCGAGGTATCCAATTCCAGTAAGTTCTGCTAGTACCATTGTATCATTAATATGCTCCATATGCAGAAATGACAGATTTACTGAAGATATGCGTCCAGAATACTAAAATAAGACGCATTTCGAAATAAGCATTAATTTTTTCGATATGCACGGGGCTGCGTGAAAGAAACTGTTCCATTTTATTCCATGTGACAGCTTTACGCAATAGTAACATTTGTTTAATTTGGAGTTCAATGACTAATAAGTGCATTGTAGCATAACGTAATCGTATGAGTAGTATAAGCAAAGGCCAACTATGCTCATCAAAGCATGCTGAAATATGCAATAAAATTAAAGAGAATATTACACTCACGTTTGTGAAAATTGCAACACCATGAAGGACTTACGCGAATGAGCTGAAATTTTCAGGAAATGCAAAGTAGCGCATAATATGTAAATGATTAGAATTGCAAATCCGTAGCGCATGCGTATGCTGAGCAGCGCCCTCTGAACGGCTGATGGATCCGAATAAATAGACGGCTGTAGCGAGGCGTGTAGTGGTAAACGTTAACTCAATCTGTACTTATGCCTCGTCGACGAAAGAGAGCGAGATTTGAACAACTTACAGAGTTTGAACGAGGGAGAATCATCGGCCTTCGTGAAGCTGGATTGTCGTATCGTGCAGTAGCCTCTCGTGTGCAGCGTAACAGCAGCACAGTGATGCGCGTTTGGAAGCAGTGGACGGACGAGTGTCGGACAACTCGGAAATCCGGGAGTGGACCCCGAAATGTGACGTCAGCTCGCGATGATAGACACCTGGTCCGCATGGCGCGGACGGACCGTACAGCTTCCTCTAGACAATTGGCAGCACTGTGGTCAATAGCTACAGGTGTTTCATTGTGTGCTTCATCAATTCGTAGACGTCTGCTGCAGTGTGGACTGCGCGCACGGACTCCTTTATACAGGATCCCCCTAACGCACGACCATCGCCGCCTGCGGCTACAATGGGCCAATCAGCATAGAGACTGGCGTGCTGATTGGCAGCATGTCGTGTTTTCTGACGAATCCCGCTTTAATTTGTGGTACCATGATGGCCGCATTCGTGTCAGACGCTATGCCGGTGAACGCCACCTTCCGGAGTGCATTATCGAACGCCACAGTGGACGAACACCCGGAGTTATGGTCTGGGGCGCCATAGCATATCATAGACGATCTCAATTGCTACGAATTGTGGGCAATCTGAACAGCAACCGGTATATCCGTGAAGTTCTACAGCCCGAAGCTGTTCCCTTCCTTCAAAGCTTGCCAGGCGCTGTATTTCAACAGGACAATGCCCGCCCTCATACTGCTCGGATTGTTAAATCCTTCTTTGCAGCGCAGCAGGTACAGCTTCTTCCTTGGCCTGCGTGTTCCCCGGATATGTCGCCAATTGAACATGTGTGGGATGTCATTGGTCGGCGTCTTGCTCGTGATCCTCGTCCTGTTGCGTCTGCAGACGAACTTTGGGTACGCGTACAAACGATATGGAATGCTCTTCCTCAGTCAGACATTCAAACTTTGTTTGACTCCATGCCACGTCGTGTAGCAGCACTTATTGCGGCGCGTGGTGGCCACACAAAATACTGATTCTGATCTCTTGTTCTTGTTTGTTTGCTTTGAACATTTAATCATTTATTTGTACCACTACCACTTAACTGTGTATTAAATTGCATTCAATTATGACGATTCCTTCTTGGTGTTGCAATTTTCACAAACGTGAGTGTAGAATGGAATTAAACCCGTATTGGATATTGGTAACTGAGAAGACATTTTTTTTTTATCCTTGATCTATGAGTTACTTGTCACAAGCCATGTAATTTGTATTTCTTGAGATGTATATGGAGATGATCTCGTCTCTGGAGAAGCGTACACGCAACCAGGGCTCCTTATTAAGAACTTTCCGGCCAAGCAGCGCTATGGTGAAATTATTTCCTCGCATATATTCTGGATGCTGAGATCCAACTCTCGTCAACAGAAGCAATTGATTTTAGCGAGACTTTGGTCCATAAACTGAAGAGTGCACAAAATGGAATCCAATGTTTCGTCTATTCCTGCTAATTAGAGCATCATCCTGCTATTATAAGAATATGCACATAATTTATAATTATTCTTTTTTGCAAGGAGGCGTGGTTGATAAGTGCGTGGTACAGTAATGTAATACTCCAAAGGTTTTGAAAAGATTCCTTTAAGAACATTCTAACTTCAAAATGTTTTTATTTTAGAATTATCAGAATGTCACAGACAGATGCAAAGCAAGGGAACATTGTTGTTAAAATTTAACTAACAGATTGCAGAATTGCTACACAACTTCACTACTTAAAATGGCCCAATAACTTACAAAAACTATAAAACAAAGAATACAGAATAAGATAGCGCTTTTAAGCAATTTTGAGAAAATGCCATTCTTTAGTTAACATTATTAAATAGCTTTGTCCTCACATTGTTTGGGTTTTTAAAATAACTACAGGAACGAATTCATCATGATGTAAATGAACTCATCAAAGGAATGCTCTGACGATTTAATGAGGCACAGGTTATTAAATGAGCTGTCATTTGGAACATTCGCTAAAACGGTTGGGTGCCTGCTATGGGCGTATTCAAGGCTCATCACTTTCACCTCCGGAGAGTAGCGTTTTGAATAATTCTGTTAATATTGGCTAGGCAGCACATCAATAACGAAGATAGTAGGAAATGAATTTTTGAATTTGGTTTCGTCTCAGTTTAATGTGCTTATTTAATCGAATACTGTAAATCACGGGAGGGCTACCAACATGGGGAACTGAATTCGATTATTTGATTATGGAAAAGCACGCTTAGAACTTACCTATCGTGGAACACTTTTTAATAATCTGCATACTTGAACGGGGCTTATGTGGAAAGAATTTATGTGGATTTAATATTCCGTGGCTATTTAATGGTTTTAACTTCGTCTAGGCTATGATAACATAATGTGACTGAATAGAAAATATTTATTAAAACACGAAATAATGCTGTTCAATAAAGTATAATTATACCCAAGATCCTGCATTTGATATAAATTACGAGATGTATGTTTTTAGATCTTCATGAAAGTCCTCTCCCCATTAATGGCAGAAACTTGTTAAGCGTTGGAACAACAACAGAACTTCTTAAGGGTTTTACAACAACAGAACTTGTTAAGCGTTGGTTGGGAATGACACAATTAAATTAACTTAAAATCCTTACATTTTGTAAGGATTTTAAGTTTTACAAACGTTTATTTTATTTTAAATCTTTACTATCTTCCCTTATTTTTCCATTTCCGGCCAGAATAAGCTCGAATAGATTTAGTGTATGCAAATGGGTTACAAACTTTAGAAGTATTTAAGCCAAGAAGGTTAAAAGAGCGATTTCTCGCGGCCTTTATCACGCGTGTAATTTTCGTTGTCTACCTTTAAGGCTAGAATTTAGTTCTCTCGGATATTGGAAGACGTATCAGGGTGTCTTTGCACTCTGCTCACTACATAGGTAATATAAACGGGCCAATCTTCGCGTTACTAGTCTCTGTAAAGCATCTTAGTTCTTATTAAGTTAGTTCATTTTCTTATTTTCTACGTTCTCGACCAAAAGTGTTGGTCTTTGTAGCTCGAAGTGTGGGAGCATCTGTACGCTGTGAGAATAAAGGGTAAATTTAACCCTCCTTATCTTTGTTTTATTTTATACATAGGCATGAACATAGCTTCGGGTAAGCTCCCTGTTCTGACTTAGGACTTTCAGTGATGTTAGCAAAATCAACTAGAAGGAACAGTAGTCCTGACAATTTAACCATCTCACCAAGGACATTGTCCAGGATGCAACGCAAAGAATAGACCAATATGACATACGCAAGTACGAATATCATGCCTTCCTCAAGATTACTAACTTGGCTCAAAGGTACAGCAGTTAGCTTTGAAAACCATCTTACAAATAAGAAAAAAAAACTTTATTGAGGTAAGACGCCAAATTAATGACATTCAGTAGTGCATAGCTAAAGCCATTGATCAAACTATCAGTGTATTTAGTTATCCTACCACTTGGCAACTAGTGGGCCCTAAATCCAAAGTGAAGTGCAAATTAAATGCACTAAATAAATTAATCTTTTTCAAAGATCGTTCAAAAAACTGCATTAGAAAGTTCAAAAAACTGCAGTAGTAGGGTGAATTATTTCTTGGGTATGGTATTATATCCTATCGACATTTATACTTAGTTCCGTTATGTAAGGTATTTCCAAAGATAGTTAACACTCTCCGCTGCTCATACTATCAGCATATTAAAACAGCCGCGCAATAATCTGCAAAACGTGCTTCCTTTCGTGTAAATAAAACCAGAATTTCCACTAAGTTTTGAGGATATCGGAAATTGTTCTTTTTATGTAGGTAACTGCTTAATGGTATTGCAGAAATAATTGAAACCTTTGAAATAATTGAATAATAATACGTGAAATAAATGAACAGCGTGTGCTCCAGTTTATTTGATGATATTTTTGCCATCTTTCCGCGACAGCAAGTAAAGAACTTTGTGAAATAATTCTGTACATGTCTTAAAAAGAAATCATCAGGGTGTTGTTTGATAGTCTCCAGGGATGTGGACTGTCTGCTATGAGGAAATTGTACAGGTGACGTAAATAGGCGAAACTCTAGACAGCAAATGTCACGCGAATAATTTCATGACATAGATCATCAAACCCAATCAATAGTGTCAGCTATAAAAACAGGGCATCAAGTCCTCATTTGTAGGTCATTTAGAAACGTTTTTTTATCTTATTCTACAGTCCTTTTCTTATTACTTTGTTGTACAAGATCCATTTCTCATTCTTAGCTATCTGTTTTAAGAAAAAAGCATTAATATTTCAATTTCAGATTGAATCGCAAATTTGAGTGAACCTGTTCAGCTCTATATTTCGATATTTTATATAAATAGAGATAGCCTTACATCATAAGCATATTATCTTTAAATTGATAATCTCTTTTAACGGGATTTTATTTAATATCATGAACGATCAAACCTTATATATATTACAAGGCATAAATTTCCACACTTGAACTTTTCTAACCGCTTTCGAATTGCACTGTTAGAAATAGCAGTTTTTTCATGTAGTGCTGAAATTTTCTAAGTTATTCAATTAATGCAAGCATTAATCCATTTTAATTCTTCTAACTGAAATTTAAAATGTCTTGGAAACATTTAGCTGGAATATTTGAAAAATATGCAATGTGGAATTAAAAAATCGAGCTTCAGAAATTCAACCTTTACAAAGGACTAAAGAAAAAAAGCATGCGATAGTTAATTTATGTTAATATTTTTTAACACCTCAAATGAAAATTTTTCAGTGTGTTTATTGTTTTCAGTTCGTAGATTTTGAGTTCTGAAAAAACAAAAGTGTTGTCGTTTGGAGTAATTTGATGCAAGCCTCTTGCAAAGTCTTTTTTAAATAACTGCATAATTTCTTCCGTGACGTTAACTTAAAATAAAAAAGTGAAAACTGTAGAATTCTTTAAGCTTTTTTTTCCTTAAAAAAAGGATTTTAAATATAAGATTTTTGTTGCATAATTTATATTTTTTTGGGGGGGAGCGGGATTGGATTATTGAATTGTTAGTAAGACGATTGTAATTTCTAAGATTAAAATTATTTCAAATATTAAACAGAAGGAAGAATTCAAAGATTAAACTGAATTTTTTAACTTGGTGATTCGTGCAGGCTGTGTGCATTCCGGAGTTTTTAGATTGTAGTTTGTTGACATTTTGTTAAACCTTATCCTTTGTTATTTTGCATCATTGTAATTTTTATTTAGTTTCCTTACAAGGTATTTCTCCCGCCTTATTAGCATACCTTCCTGGTGCAGTGGTCAACACTCTCGGTGCGTATTCGAGAGGTCCGTGGTTCGAATCCAGGCGAAGGCATTGCTCATTTTTCATCTCTCCTGCTTCGAAATAGCCTAATGTCTCTACAGCCTTATGCATTGGACTTCGTTTATTACAGTTTTCTAATGTTTCTTGCTTATTTTAATAATTTTATTTTTTTGGTAACATTTGTAATTTTATTCCTCAGATAGTCATGATTTTGTAATGTATGCAATTCTGTACAAATGATTTTTGAATATTTCTACATTTTCTGAAGTTGTAAGGTTTATTTTAGTTATACGGTTCCTGAAGTTGTAGGGATAATCTAATAGTTATTTTTATTTTGGAACACGCTTTTCCTTTATTTTCTCGTTCCCACTTACGTTTTCCTGCCAGAATGAGTTTTCATGATTACTTTTTTTGTAATTAAGCTAAAATTAGAGCGTATAAGAGTTAGGACAGTACGTTCTTCCTTCCGGCCACATTGTTGCCAATAGTTGTTATGCGCCATTTTGTTACGTTATCTTATGAATAGCATGTAAAACGTTTTAACGTAAATTATCAAGTAAAGGACATTTCTTCCACATATCCGTTTAGAATTTCAGTTGTGTAGATAAATTTCCGGTTACAAAAGCTGATTTCTATTAAAGATAAGTATGCGTTCAATATGTATGTGAATTTCTATGTATACGTGTTTATTTATTTCTTGTGAGAATACATCCTATGATACCTTATATTACACATACTGAACAAGAGCGAAGCAAATAAGTGCAATATTAAGCTTATCTGCAATGGAAGTTTCACGCCCGCGATTTCAATCCCTAAAGTAACATAAAATAGCTAAATAGAATTTCGCCGACACTGAGCTTTTTGAATTGAGTTCCACATTTTATTTCATTTATTTCCTTTCTTTTAATGCCCCTTTTTCCTATTGTTGCCGGCAGAAAGTTTTCGATCGGAAAAAGCAGACTTTTTCGAACACAATTACCCCTTGGGATTCCTTGGAAGATACTTCTACTTTTGGTCAGAGCGAATATAATAATTCTATGCCCTTGGGAACATTCAGATACGAACTATATATATATATATATATATATATCGCTTTCATTTTTTTTTCAGCTAGCAATGCTAAATAAACATGCAGAGCTCACAGGTTTAATCTATATTTTTTCCCTGTACCTCCCCCAGAAGAAGGGGCGCTGGTATCGCAAAGGATATCTGATATAAGTAATATTAGTTTTAATAAGAAGTTCTTTTTGCAAGCAGCCTTCCAGGCGAACTTTTTCTGTTGAAGGGAGAGGGTAAACGAAAAAAAGAAAGAAAAAAAAGTCCTCCCTTCTTTTCACGGAGCATTATTTATAAACGTGACAATATGATGTTTTAGGAAAGCTGTTATTAGTATCGAGGTCATTTGTTTCAGTTTATTTTCTCCCCTCGAAGAAGTGCCAGAAAATTTGATCATATATCAAAATAAATATGTTTTGCAATGTCATAATAAAGCTACAAACTTCCAGGAAACGCTTTTTAAAAATGTATAACCACATATGTTTCTTTTTCTTACAGAATTGGAAAAGGAATGTTAAAATAAATGAAATGCTAGATACTCTACCACTTTGTGGAGGATATTTATGCTGTGCTTTGATGGCTTGATACTTGGTATTCATATCACGTTTCTGCCTCGTAAAACAAGGGATGCAAATACTGTTAGAGAAAAGAAGGATTAACAAAAAGAAAATGTTTGGCAAAATAGCTTGAAAACGCCGTTATTTACAGCAAAGAAAAAATTAAGTGTGAGTGATTTAAAATTAGGTTTTATTAAACATGCGTTATATATGGAGGATGTTTGCACATTTCTAGAACGAATTCGTGCTCGTTTAATCAATGTTTAAAATGTAAAAATATGTATGTTTAAATGTTTGATCTCATAACCTTTTTTCTGTGCTACAAATCTGCATCGTGATTTTCATGACAGAATGGCTTTTCATAATATTTTCAGGGTATTAATTTCCTATCCTCTTTCACTGCTTACCACAGCTGATTAATAATGGTGGGTTTGCTGTTACAAAGAGTCATTTTCAAGAGACCAGAGGCATAGTAGACTGTAGATGAATCATCAAAAGACTTTGCAGAAATATATTGAAGAGGTCCCTATGCAATACTGTATGAGTCTTCATTTTTTCATGGATTGCAGTGGTACTTTTCGAAATATGACTTCTTGCTTTGTTTTGATGAAGTTTAACTCTTTGAAATTTCTTTGGATAAAATAATGGAATTTTTTCTGTAACTATCGGATGTAAATCTTGCCCCTGATATTACTTTGAGTTGATTCAAAAATTTTTCCCCCACTCTTCTTATTTTTAATTTCCTAGTGCACGAAAATCCTGCCACAATCATAAACCCCTTAATGAAAATTTCTTGTATTTACGAAAACAGGTTTGGACATTTTCTTCTCTTTGTTTTCGATAGTAAATAGGCATTTGTTTTCAATCATTTAAGGTGAACTCATGCTCCATCAAGGTCACAATGCGTTTCTATTTATCTCTTGATAATAATTTTCATACAGTGTTCTACAAATCGTCCTGCGTTGAGCCAGATGTCTTGACAAAAACTGAAAAACATTATGTTTTTTAGCTGTTTTTGTTGTAAATCTTGGTTTGTATTCTCTTAATAATTGTTGCTCCACATGCATTTCTTAGTTTGTAGTAATTTATTAATTGTTACTACAGACGTATTTAAAGACTTTGCAATGATTTCTGCGTCAAAGTTCTTTTCCCTTGTTACCAAAGATATAAGTTTAGACACATTAGAAACAGTGCGTACACTGCGGGAGGGGGAAAGAAAAGAAAAAGGGGAGAAACAGTTCTTGTATTTCCCCTTCTACTGGGCCGATTGACGGAATTCAAATTGCGTTTTTCATGTTTCGAAAGCGCGACATAGGATATGTATTAGATTTATATATAGCATTATTCTAACTTAGGTGTTTTGACACAAAATCGGACTTTATCTGAAATAATATATATTTTTTTCCCATATTTCGATTCTACGACTCAAATTATGCTTATCTATTAAATTTTGTAATTCTTGGTAAGAAATTTATGGAGAAATTTAAAAATTTACTTGGCGTATTTTTTTCAGTTTGCTCCAAGAATAATTCACTTGGCAGAAATCTTAATTTATAGTAACCTGCTTACTTTCCTCTTTTTCATTGATACACGATGGGGGAAAAGGTTCATCGTTCAATCTTTCAAATAAGTGTAACAAAGAGCATAAACCATATTTTCGTTATTATCGCTTATATTAAATACGCCAAATTTCAAAACTTGTGTCTGGTATGGTAGATATTGTTACGAACTTCGTATTTAGTTAGATATTTTGGCAGAATTATAATTAAAATAGTTTTACTTCCCCGTGTAATGCAGTTCGTGACAAATTTTAGAGAAACGTACTTCGGAAAAGTAAAAATACAAGAACACGTGCATTTAACATTAAGTAAAAGTTTATCTCGGTTATTAATGTTTACTTTTAATAAATGTAATTGACTACAATATTAGCTGTAACCGTAATTCTACTCTTTTTTTTTCTTTCCAGAAATAGCAGGATCTGTCTCGCGCGGCCGATTTAAAAAGCTATAAAAGCCGGAGAGAAACATCTCAGTTCGGTTGTTGTTGTTTAAGTGAGCCGTTGTTGTTTACTTCCAGCTTTGCTATATTGTGATAAAATAAATTTTATCGACTTTTTTATTGGACTTATGCATTTAATCTATTACGAACCCGTACGCACGCAACACTTTTCTGGCGCCCAGAAGATGAAATGGAACCACTCTCGTCAGCTATTGTTTGAAGCCCGCACGCCGTACCACCGATTCAATAGATAAATATAATAAATTTTATCAATATTTTTATCGGTCTTGTGGATTCAATCTATTACCAACCCGTATGCACGCAACAATATTCTATATCAGTTCGCTGCTTCTGATACAATCAGTCAGTGCAAAGCAGTTAGCTGAATACGACATCCACTTGTTAGTGGTAATAATGATATCGTTAGCAGAACAGTGTTTGCGAAATTAAACTGATACTGCCGAGCGCTTGATTCCTTTACGTCGTTTCATTGGCTGTTGCCAAATAAATTGTCAAAAATTTTCGTTCGCATCGTGGTCGCGGCTTCTATACCAAGCGCAAGCGCTGGCAACATGTTTCTGACTCTCTGGCAATATGTTTCCGTTTGCGCAGTATAGAGCATAATTATAATATAAATATTTACACGTAAATAACTTAGAGATGACAACTGATCTAAGAACATGAAGAAGAGTTTTGAAAATGGTTTTCTAGATTTATGTTTTATTACTTTTTGTATTAGGATTATTTTTAATTTTACAAATATATTCAAGATTTCAGAAACAAAATCACAGATATTAATTGCACAGAAAAAATATTTTTATTAATGTGTTGGCTGCACTTGATGTATTGATGCATTTTGCATTTTTTTAAATAGTCGGCATAAAATTTCTTAAATTATTTTCTAAATCTCCTCGTTCAAAAAATATTCAACCTGTTTCCTGTTTCCCATTTTAGTTTTCCTTTTCTCATATGTTTTTTTTAAAATTATTTTCTTGTTCTTATGCATTTTATATAATATTACACTTATTATGTCAAAACTTTATGTATACGAAATATTATTGATTTTTAAAATGTATTAAATAAATTCATTGATTTATTTTTCCCTCATATTTATTTTGAATGATTTCTTTCTTATTGCATGCTACAGATTTGTATCAGTAAACAATAAATTATTAATTTTATCAATAATTCTTTCTGCAACTAATGGGATCTTGATGTTGATCCATTGCCGTTGCATGTTCGGTTCTATACTCCCATTTGACCGCTTGATCATCAGCATAGACCTCGTTTAAAATTTAATCGACCCCTTTGCAAAATCCCGACTTATATTTATTCGATTACTCCGTATTTGCTGTATTGAAAATATCAAGCTAGAGCATCAATACAGAAAGTTTGCACAGCTTCCAACTTAGTAATTAACCTAAAAAAAACAACTTGCGCTGCGAAGCTTTAACGAAATCCAATTCATTAACCACTGATGGAAAAATAATTCAAGAAAAGGGGACCTACTGATCGTAAGTATTCGTCATTGTCAATCAAAATATATAGAAAACAAGCCTGGAGAACGAAATAGTTGTTTCCGTTTTACTTCTCTTCCGGCATTTTATCGCGCTAAATTCGTCAGTTCTTAATTGATTATTCCTGGATTTCTGTGGTCCTCAACTCAATATAGCTATAAAGCTTTAATGAACGCAAGTGGTGACTCGTTAATCAGAGCTCGGAAAAATTTTCTCAAAAAGATAAAAGTTGCATCAGAACTGTTGGATTTTTCTTGTTTATTTCTCATTTGAGGATGGCAATTAACAGGATTTCTATTAATTAAAAACGTATTAGCGGCTGAGTTGCCATCATCTAGATGAGTTATGTGTGGTTTTCTTTCCTTATAGCTTTCTTAGGATTTTCTAGTTGAATGTCAGTCAGTGGTTTAACGATGTATGGTCGTTATGAGAATAAAGAAAAATGGAGGAATTTAGTTCAACAAGTTAGCAACAAGGAATTTATTTAAAGATATATGAGTACTCTTCAGCAGCAGAAGAAGAAAAAAAATATTTTTCGCAGCTACGAAAAAATTAATAATATAAATGTTATGGTAAAAGTCCCTGAATTGATAGATAAAGTCAGAAGAGCTACAAAAATGTCTTTCAGCGTATGTCTTAATTGACTCAGTTAGATCGTAACTTTTATCCAATCAGCTAGACATGTCTAATCGACTATTAACTTTTTCCTGTAATTTTTAGCTTTCCTTTTCTAAAGAATCCTTTCCTGGTTTTATTTTGTAATTGGAAATTTTGTATCTAAGTATCTTTAAAAGTCTTTTTTCAAGTTTTACATATTTAAGATCACCTGCTCACATATTACCTGACAAATACGTGATGTACTTTCTATGCCCTAATTTGTTGTGTTTTTTGTTTACGTATCTAAGTTTCGAAATGCGTATTTTGCAGAAACACATGAAATGAATATGATTTACTTGTCTTCTTTTGATATCTTCTTTGTTGAAGTTTTTGAAATTATTTCCACGAAATGATTCACAGATACTGTGTGAGAAAGTGTTAAATTTATGTTCCATAATAAAACTTTACTGCTTGCATGATTTATATTTTCTCGAAATTTTGCCGACATCTTTTTTATTATTTCAATTTTCTCCATTTTTACATGTTTCTGCTCATTTATTATTTCCATTAATTCCGTTACAAATTTCGTGTGCTACACGTTTTACGTCAAAGCTCAGATTTCCTTATTTTTAAGTAGTAAAGAAAGAATATTGGTGCATACCGCGTCACTTATTGTAGAAAGGAAAACTTACTTAGGAAGTGAGTGGAAAGAAACTCCTCACTACCTAGAGAAACATGTCATGGAGTGTCTCTAGAACTTTTATCATCTAATCAAAATAATAAAATTGTTTCTTATGTTTAATTACATAGCACCATTTAATTTTAGGTTGTAGATTATTCATTTATTTTTATTAACCAGTTATTTTATGTTAATTAGCTTTTTTCTCTTTTTCGCTTTCCATTTTCCTGCAAGAAAGCTAGGCTAGAAGGCAGAAAGAGTTAGCACTTAAAGGAAGAAATGGTAGATATCAGATGGTATAACTAGAGCGTGTTCCTTCTGCAGAAGGCTACGTTGCTAGTATGATTCTCTTGAGAACAGTCTATATGCGGCTTTGTGTTATTCTCGCCATTGGGAAGTTTATGCCGGCATTAGGGTTTTGATCCAACTTGAGCGTATTTTGTTTCTGTGCCCTTTACTGCCAGCTTAGGATTTACTTATTTCAGTTCAGTTCTTTACTTTTTGAATTATTCCGTAAATACTAGGTGGTTCTGTAAGCACGAGCAGTGCCTCCTATTAACTTTCACCTTAGTTAAGAAAAATGGTCCTTTACGCCCTTCCGACTCCTCTGTTGTAATTTTTAAGACGTAGCGATAAGTCTGTGATGTCTTAGATAGAGTCATCATCGTTTATGTTATTAAAGAGGTTGATACTCTATACGGTTAACTGAAACAAGGCTAGCTTGAAACCGATTGTATAAAGCTTTAGAAAGTGGTACTTCAATAATATTTCGAATTCCAGCGACAAGGCTAGCTGCACGAACATCACTGTGATTTTCTCCTTGTATAACAGGAATATGATCAAAATCTTATTATAGAATATGCCACGAAATTATTTCTTCTCTTAGTCAGATAGCCCTAGTACGATTTACCATCAGTAAACAATTAGAAGAAACTATTTGGTACTTTTGTTATGATTTCACTTTTCGGTCCTATCAAAAGTTTTTAAAGATTTCTAAGAATCAACCCAATTTGGAAATAGCACGTTATGAAATATTCCACTGAAATATAAGTGAAGGAATGTTTATTTAGTTCCGAGAGCCAATAGAAGCATTTATTTAGCTACTAGCCGCTGCGCGGCCAGCCTTCGTCTGGCTTTTAAGTGTACCAGAAAAATGCCTAAAGAGAACACCAAACATTAAATTTGAGAACTGCACAAAATTTTACTCTGCAGAACAATTTTATCGAAAAAGAAACAAACAAAAACGGAAAAAAATTCAGTTAAATATGCATTACATATAAAAAGCATACAACGAAATAAGCAATATCCCTTAATACAAATATTAATTATCCTAATAAATAAATTAACCAACTTCCTGCTGCCTTCTCTAGACAAAC
>KK120892.1:246417-337759 GCA_000611955.2 Stegodyphus mimosarum | reverse complement strand
CATCGCAGCCATTTAACTTGTATAAAATATTACAATGAAATAAGCAATATCCCTCGATACAAATGTTAATTATCCTAATAAAGTAATTAAACAATTTACCGTTGCAAAAAGAAACAACTTTTTAATTTCTTAAACTTTTCGGTCTCTTAAAAACAGTAACGTAAGAAATACGATGAAAAATTGTTGCCAAACCGAAATTTTTAAAAGAATAAAACTATTCAAAATGATGCAATTTTATCAAAAATCTATCAACAACAATAAGAAAGGAAAATTGTTGCCAAAACTACATTTTAAAATATCTGAGATGTGAGAAGTGTATTCGGAAGCTTCATTTAAAAAATTTTTAAAAAAATACAAAATATTATTATTTTTCCAAAATTCCTTTTTTAAAAGGAGTCGAAAGGATTAAAGTTCAACGTGTCCAAAAATCAAAGGAAAATAAACAGCACATTTTTTAAAATAATTTTTTTTTAAAAATTCCGCTGAAAACGTGTTAAGCTCACCTTTCTAAATAATTTCTTATTTAATCGATTTATTGAAATACGAAATTTATTTTAAGTTCGTAAAATAGCTAAGTGTCTACTCTTCACGACGGTGTAAAAATGAAATGTATAGAGTGAAATCTCGCTTTCCTGTAGCCCATTATGTCTCAAAATGACGCGATTTGGTCACAAAACATAAAATAAAAAATATTCTAATTCGAATTTCGAAAAAATCGCTTCGAGCACTGGCTCTTGCTCTTGTGTAGATACACCTATGTACCAAATTTCGTGGCCCTGGGTCTATTAGCTTACTCGCAACACGAACGAAACACACACACACACACACACACACACACACAAATCGTTAATTAATAAATAAATCAGAAAGAGTACGTGCAGTATCATCACATTGCAAATTTTTGCAGCATCACATCAAACAATTGGTCAAACATTTAATGCTGGAGTACTTAAAGTACTTAATACTTTCAGGTATTATTCCACTGTATATATACGTATATATATATAGTTTAAGTTATTTCGGTAAAAGAAATCCTGATTGTCTTATCTGCTGAAAAGATGAAAAAAAAATATAGGTGTAAAATTGTTAACTCGTGAAGCTGACAAAATGTAGAGTTATATCTTTTGTATGGAAATCTGAAACAAATTAAACAATATAGTGATCTTTACAATTAAAAGAAACCATAATAGCAGCAGTGAGAAAAGAACAAAAGAAGAAATGCAGATAGAAATACGAAAAATTTTAAAAGTAATTCCTCTTGTTTACTATTTCAAACAGACCGTGTTATGGGAAGATTATTTGAAACATCAAACCTGCGCGATTAGTAAGTTCCGAACACATATTTCTTTCCCCTGGACAATTTGAGACTTAAAATCATTATATAAATTCCCGTTTTTGGTAAATGCAATAACACAGAGAATTTCACATTATAAGGTATTTCTCTTGCCTTCTTTAGCCTGCCTTTGTGGTGTGATGATCAAGCACACTCGACGCGTATTCGAGAGGTCCGTGGTTCGAATCTCGGCGAGAACATTGCTCATATGTTCCATCTCTTGCTTTCAAAAATACCTAATGTCTCTACAGTGGCGCCCGAACTAAAAAAAAAGTGGTGGATGATGATTCTCCACCACCAGGATTTGGCGATTGGGTCCCCTATTCCCCAGTTTCTCTTTAAAAGGGGGAGTATATAAGGCATTTCTCCCGCCTTGTTGGCATGCCTTTGTGGTGTAACGGTCAAGCACACTCGCCGCGTATTTAAGAAGTCCGTGGTTCGAATCACGGCGAGGCCATTGCTCATTTGTCACATCTCTTGCTTTAAAAAAATATATGATGTCTCTACAACATTAACTGTCGAGCTCCCCCTACATGCATTCGTATTCTTACAATAAAACAGACGCAAGAAATTAAAATAATTATGTACTTATAACTAAAATATTGAACAATAAATGTACAAATTCCAACAAAGAGAAGGTATAAATCTATATAAAATTTTTTAAACTTCGGAAACGTGTTTCTCTTATTTAAATAAGTAATTAACAAAACTCTTATTTATAATGTATATATATATATATATATGTACAGTGGTGGTGAAAATGGCGTGGGGCGTTAAAAATGTTTTTACATAATATTTATTTCAATTTAAATTTTTTATAAAATTTATTTAGCTCTCTCAAATGGTGAGGGAAGACGACAGGCATTTTCAGAATTCTTTCATGTCGGCTGGTCGCTCAAGCGGCTAGTATCATTTAAGATAATAATTAAAAAACTTAAAAAAACTGAATTGTAAAATTTATGTGTTTGTACTGCCAAAATCTGCATTTCAAGTCGAAACATTTTCCGACGCTTTTACAGATTAAATCTAATGCACAAAATTTGCGAGATATAAAGTATAAATCTAAATTTCCGCATTCTGATAGTTGAAAAAACGGCAGCCATTGATCGCTCGCCAATTTTCCTCTCCCAAACATCTCTTCGAAATTGAAGTTCGGGGCCCGTGGAGGAATTTGCGAAATTAATGACTGCGAATACCTTTCACCTCCCTCCATTTTATTACTGGTACATTCACTCTACATTCATGCATAGATGTAATCACATCAATCTTCGAAACTCTGGGTTAAGACCTTTTCGCGACCATGATGCATTGCGTGAGATTCGTAATAACGCTATAGCCTCGAAACCCTGCATCTTAACGAGTTTCTGAGAGTTCAAGAGATACTGGGAAGCGTATAGCGGTGGGCTTCTTGTATTTTTCATCGTCTACAAGGTAAAATTAAATGCAGGATTCTTTCCGTGCGGTTTGGTGCAATTTGAATTTCTCTCTGATGGACTCTTTTTTAACATTTGCTAACAAAGGTATTTTCTTTTTGGAGGAGGGGGTGGGGGAGGCGTTAGTATTCACTATATTTACGAAAAGCTACGTAAGTGAATGATGACACAAAACATCATATTCAATTCATATGTTTCAGTAAGGCTGAGCAAAGTCGTAAAATGAGTTTAAGTTCTGTGTTTCTTTAGAAATTTTCCTAGTAGTGCATGTGAAGGCCTTTTCATTTACAAAAATTTCTCATTAAAATCAAAGCTATTTTCTAAAAATATGTTGAACTTATAACTGAATTAATTTAGGCATTATTAATACGTTTATTATTCGAATATCTGAAACAGCTATTAAGTAGGATTATGTATTTACATTTTTAAAGGACATTTCATAAATTATTATATTTAAGGTTAAAATAATATTAGAAACGCTTTCGGAAATACATACTTAAAATCTGATGATGGTACTTGAAAATATTCTAAAACTGAAGTATGATATTTCTAGAACACAAATTTTGAATTATTTGATTCAGTTATTCAATAAAAGTATATGCCTAAATGATTATTTAATAGTTAAGTATGATTTCCTTGGTTTTCGCTACCAGTGTTCAACAATATTTAACCTCTCTGCTACTGATGAGTCGTTTTCATGGAGGACGTTGTAAAGGAAAATTATTCGAATGCGTGTTGGGCCATACCGGGAAACGATTGAATTCTTCTCCGTATCTTCTATTAAGATTTTAACGTATTGTCTCCTGCCTAACATATAAACTCATCTGCCATCATCTTCCAAACAAACAAAAATCTTTCTGTAAGTTATGACTTTATGATTAGTGCCTTATTATCAATAGAACTTCGAATTCCAGGCCTAACTTCTTCAAGAATCATTTCTACACCATTTTGAAAGCAATCTTCATACCCGAATATCTGTGCACAGGATCGTAGATATCCTTATACAATAGGTTCATAAACTCATCTGCCTCAATAGCAAAATTTTCCAACTAAAAAACAAAACTTATTTTTCACTCTTTGATTCATACTGCTTGTGTAACAACGTTCTCTACTAACTAAATGAAAATGGTGCCATAGCTTCCATATGCTTAGCGGATCGCATTGGAGTATTGCCAGACTGCAAATGAGAGTTGTCATTTGGAAAATATATATTGCTTCAACAGTGACAATTTTATCTTGGCCATAATAAAATCAGTCTCATTATTTAATACTCAAGATGTGTACGTATATATCATGCGTATTTTTAACACAATTTATTCTGCTCGTTTTTTGTCTCATTTCACGAGCATATTTGTTGACTGAAATGTATGGAAACGTTTCTGAAGTTCATTACTAAATTCACGTGTTCGTATTTCCTTCTGACATTACCCGCTTAGTTCTGTAGGGCTTTCAGCTTTATTGTAAGTATTATGTTTCTCCTTCGTCATAATGAGAGTAAAACTATATTCTTTAATAGATTAATTCTTAATAATTCTTATAGATAGGGAACATTTTATACATTATTCTTTACAGAAACAAAGATAAATTTTTCTAATAATAATAAATTTTAATTTATACACTATTTCCCTTCTAGTATAAAATGCGGTAAATGGTCTTTAAGTTTTTTTTGAACCAATAGCGGGCCGTTAGCCGACTTCGTCTGGGCCACTACTAAAGCCAGAAGTGGTGGTTACTTTATTATGGAGGCACCTAATAGGTGGGCCACCTTTGTCTCCTATGAAGGGACGGACGGTTACAACCATGCTATCTCCGGGATTCGAACCCAGGCCCTTTGGTATCGCAGTGGGCTCCCCCAGCCACTATACCGTCGGGGAGGCACGCTGTTTAAATAGACGTTACGAAATATTTCCCACCCCTATTTTTTTGGTTAAATCTAATTTTAACTACTTGTGTTCCGAAACGTATACCAGGGAGCTTACGCAAGTAAGTTGTACTACTAACAAAATAAATAAACGTATAATAACACTGTAAATGAGGGAAGTATTAAAAAAATAAGAAGAAAAATAAAATAAAAAGTGTAATAACATAAAGAGATCTTAACAATCGAAATTGAGAACGGATTCCGAAAAGCAGAAATTGTCTCTTTAGTGCGAAAAATTTCATAAGAAAACTGGTGGCCAGGACACAAGAAGTGCTTCAAAGTTGCCTGAAGTATATACCTCTAACTGGACATGATGAACGCTGTCAAGAAGAATATCCTTAGTATCTTCATCGCTGCACCTACAGCTGTATAAAGCACTTGAAGCAAGTCCAAATCGCTTTAAATAGGTCTTAAAATTGCCATTCAAAAATTGAGTTATTTTAAACCGTGTTGAAAACTGAACCATTTTTAATCTGTGAGAAGCAGTAGGATCTTTGGTGTATTGTGCTTTTCGTGAGGCGAGATATTCTCTGTTACAAATACAGATAGCATCATTTCTGTAAAAACTCGCCCAGGAACGAACAGGAACACGAAGTTTGAAATCAATGCGACGTTTCCTGGATAGCTTTGTCAGAGCACCAACTATCTCATTTCCAAAATTTTTACAGTGCATAAGCAAAATGAATGTCAATATCGAAATGTTGCAGTATCTTAATAATAATCTGAATTTTAAAAGCACATTTCTCTCAAACACTAATTTTCTATAATAATTAATGGTTTTAGAATGGTAATTAAATGGTTTGTTTTTGTGTTTAATCTAATTTGTAGCCACATATCAGGTGCTTATTTGTTACATAGAATTAAAGATTTTTAATTCTTTTTTCTTCCTTGTACGAAGTAAAGGAACGTCACATCAAAAGTATATATATGTACCTGCTCTGTTACTCCTCTCGGTGAGCTCAGTTTTTTTATTCTTATATGTTGGTAAATTGGGCATTTTTTGCTTTCAAAATGATTGAATTATGTTGTTCTTATCTTCCGGTTATGCCTTTAATTAACCTGCATGCATTAATTGTAGAATTATCAACAATTTAAAAGTTGTTTAAGTGCGGCTAAGCTTAATTTTTGTTTACCATAGCAGCCACATTTGTTTACACTTGAACCTTAGCAGAATAGTGGATTTGTTGCCGATCTACAGAAACTAAGCTTCGCAAGAACAAAGTTAACGTCTTCTTTTACTATTGCGAATTAAAGAGTTTATTTAAATTAAAGTTATTAAATTCTCCCATATAATTACTCATTATAGCGTTCGCAACAAATTAAGTCAGTTTCTGCGCCTTTAGTATCTTTTTGCCGAGTATAGACCAGTGAGATTTTCGGTGCACCGAAAAATCTACCGCTGGGCGAATTGCTTGTTTTTGCATAAAAACTCTAATTTTAATTGTAAAAGTTGTTCTTTAAATTGCTTTAACTGTATTTATGTTTTATATTTCTCTATACTTTTCAATTTTTAATAAAACTATTTTGAGGTTTTAGGTATTTTTGCCTTGTTGCGAAGTGAGGATGGAATTAATTGAATGAAAAATATATCTCTAATGAAATTCGAGGAAATAAGTTTAAGTGAAATATAGGGGAAAAGCGTATAATTTCATATTCGGTACTAGGATGCCATGGGGTGTACACAACAGATTTTTTTACTTATAATGGCCAGGTGCTTTATTTAATAGCCATTAGCCTTGCGTCACTACAAGGACCGGAAATGGTAGCCATTTCATTTTAAGTGATAAGTGATAAGTGACGGGGGACGTGGGCACTGTCCCTTTACCATAACGGTTAATCAGTACAGCACCACGCCCACCATTACCTAGAGTACAGCATTAACATAGGTAACTAGTATTACAAATAAAGCATGGTACAATGTACATAGCAGGAATAATTACATCTATAAGAACAGGATATAAACTATATAACATATGCAATATTTACAGACTGTTGTGCGTCCATACTACTTTCGGAAGTGATGCTATACCAGAGGTACAAAATGAATACGCATACAAAAAATGTGTGCACATATTATGTGACATATAAAATAAAAGTAGTATGAAAAAATCTAATAGGTGGAATAATCTAATAGTATGAAAGAATCTAATATTTGCCTCCTACGAAGGGACGGACAGTTACACCCATGCCTTCTCTAAGATTGGAACTTCGGCCCATTGCTATGGCAGTCAGGGTCGCTAACCACTATGCCGGCTGGAAGGCTTCGACAATTAATATGCACGACCGTAAAATAGCAAGCTTGAAATATCAACGAAACAATGTGGCCGAAAGGCAGAACTCGCTCTGTCTGAAAAACTCAGATACCAGCTTAAATTGTATGTTTCTACCCTACTTTGCATACCGACAGAATCTGAACTATCATTCTGGGAAGAAAGTGTAGGTTGAAAGCAAAAGGAATAGGAAAAGGTGCTTCAAAATAACATTAAATATTAAATAAATTAATTAAATCCCGACAGATCAATTAAACCCAGATCACCCGCAAAAGCAATTTCATTTGCTGGGTACATTTATAAAATCGAACTGTTTGCCTCCTTTGCATAAAACAACTGTTAGTTGAAAAATTTAGCCAGTTATTTTAATTAGTTAGCTGCTGTTGTTTGTTAAAAAAACTGGAAACAAATCATAGATTTAACAAAGTTTTATATCATTTATCTTTAAGTTTTAATTCAAAAGGGGTTGAAATATATAGATGACTGTTACGGTAACTATTGTATACTTTAAAATAAACCTTTCACCCATTCTCTCGTAAATTATAAAGTGTGATAAATTAATTCATATTCTATTTGCTTTCCTGAGTGTTGTTATGTAGTGATTTTTGGTTAGTTTAGAATTATGGATTAATGTGTAGTTAGTTGCAGTTATTTGTTAATTAATTATTGTGTGAGTAAATTATATGCATTAATTTATGCTTATTCTAAATTTTTCTTCACGAATTGTATTGCTTATGTTATTGAATCAATTATTTTTATACGAGTTAAACAGAGTTCTCATTCTTACGTTACGCGTTCGACAGTATTAGCTTTCGGGAAAGGAGACAATGGGAAATCGGTTGCTTTCTGCGTAATATTTGAAATTTAAAAATACTTCCTTTTTATTCACATGGTTGAAATTTATACCTCTTAAAGAGAAAAAATTTACCCTTCTTATGAACCTACTTTCATGACTGTACGTCGCCCCGTTGGAGAATTATGCCCATTTAATTGCTAAAATTGTTGAATTTCGTGTTTAAAAATTTACTCTGCTATAAGCGTCGTTTTGGAGCACTTTTTCGTCAAGGTCATGTACTGCGTCCGGTTGAGTGATAGGGTTGTCGCATTCTTTTCCCTCACCCCTCCTTGTTGGCGAAGGGGGTGGCGAGGGTGGAATTTTTTTTGGTGTGAAGAAGGAAAAACTAAGTTTTCGCAGCACTGTTTTGTGTTTGGCGAGATTTGCATACTAATTCACCAAATTTGGTGATTTCCGGAAATTCTGGATTCGGGAGGATTGAAATCGTCATGCAAGGCCATGTTCAGCCTTTTTGCCTCGGATTGCAGCTGTAAGAAGGACTCGCGATTTCCTTCCTTTGGAAGAGCCGCCATGTTGACCCAGGGAGACCGGTAGAGGATAGATGTCCAAGGCTTTGTCCGGAAAAAGCCGCCTTCGGCTTGTTGCTTGCTCCCATTGAGGAAGAGATGAAGAATAAGAAGGAGATGTACTTCTAAGGAGATTTGATATGTTACTACTCCTCTGCACCTTGCCATCCTTTATCCAGTCGGGGAGTCTAGATTGTTTTTCTTCGAATCTCAATGCATTTTCCACCAGAGCTTGACGTTCCTTGAAACCCGCTGAATTCGGCTTCTTCCGGATCTCTCACTTCGAAAACATCCATGCGCCTATCATCATCCTACTAGGATGGGCCGGATTAACATCGATAGCTGGCAAGATTTACGTTCGGTGGAGTGCCTTGTACTACTACATCAGCCTACTGGTTGTCTGGGAAAGAATTTCAGCAGATAAGTGCATTCGTTTTTGTCCATAGTTGTAGCGTTTTGTAAAAGTAAATTAAGATTTAAAATTTCAATGATAACCGACACCTTTTGTTACAATGGGTAACGCTTAATTAAGCCTCAAAAGTTTTTTTTTTTTCGAGTGAGTTCAACTTTGTTCTGTTCCTCCTTTCACCAGAAATTTTAGTACGGCATTCAACTTTAATTCAGTGAACATGTATTCTAAATAATAAGGATGAGTAAATTCACACAAATATTGGAAGAGATTTGATTAATTGAAGGAAAATTTCTAGCTATGATTTATTAAAGTAAGGAGTAATAATATGTATATTTAATTTCTAATTAAATTCTATTTAACTTATTTGTCAAGAGTTTTTGTTGGATCTTAAATCCAGGGTGTTTAATTAAGCAATTGCAGTGCATTTACTCTATTTAAGACCTTTTAACTTTAACTTGGAATGTAATTAAAATTTATATATAATGGATTAAGACAGGATATTAAATTTGTAAACTTATCTAAATTTTACCTTTTACTTTAAGTTGTTACTATTTTTGGTTGAGGATTAACTTTAACTTTTGCAAATTAAGGAACGATTAAAAATTTAAATTCTACTTTACCTTTAATTGAGTAATTGAATGTAGGGTTAAATGTAATCATTTTTCTCCAACGGGTCTACTTGAATATGTAATATTTTTCTAACTGCCTAAGGGATTTGCTAAATTTATGTATGTAATTTTTACCTGAGTAAATTAAGAAATTTCTTGAACTAAGTAATCTCTATCAATATTGGTAAAGACACCATGCTCGGTGATTCATTAAATTCCTGTGTATTTTTATGCTGGCCAGCAGAGTTTGATAACTGCATATGAAAATTTAATATTAATTTTTACGGTGTAAATTTTTGATTAATTCATCTCGGTGCATATTTGAAATTAGCAATATATATATTATAATTCTAAATGCATTATTTTAAATAGTTGTCACCTGAACACACCATAGATCTAGAAATTTAAGTTGAAAGATTGAGTGTCTTCCTTTAATGCTGCAATATATATCCTTGGTTATATATATATATTTGATTCAGAGTTTTTCTTATGATGACTTGTGTGAATGTTCTTAACACCAGTACTCCTGCTTGGTCTTGGGGGTTGTTCGGGCTAGTAATACACAACGCAAATGAGATTTTGGTTTTTGGTATTATTGTAGGCAAATTATTGTAACAGTTAGTATTTAACATTTAGTGCCACAGAACAGTGTGTAAAAAGGTAATAAAAAACATAAACCGATTTACAGTTTTATTGTTGCTTTAGAATATTGTAAGTATTCAAACTTCAGTAAATAAAACAGTATTTCAGTACATCAGCACATAAAACATCGACAATGTATTTTAATACTACATCTGTTACCCGTCTTTCAGTAAATTAAAAAAGAAATATGACATTAATTGATAACTTGCGTTTTGCCCTTTCAACTTTTAGCAGCTCCTTACAAAGAAAAGAAAAACATGAATTCCTTTACATATTTATCGGTGAGTTGGAATTTGACATTATGAGTATGCAATTTTTTATTAATTAGGAGAAAATGATCAAAAATAGTAATTTAGTTTTTTATTCTAAAATTTCAAGCATAGTTTTATTAATCTGTAAATGAAAATCAAATATTATCATTTACAAATATGTTATATGCTGTAAATACAATATAAATATCTTCGGAAATTAAGTTCGTAGCATATGATGAATACAATATCAGGAACATATTGTTATTAAAATAAATTAGACATTCGCAATATAGACATCTGTTATTGATAAAGAGTGTTAACAATTGTATATATGCTACATCTACAAAATCAACATATTTGTTACCTGCGTTCGGGTTCGTAACAGACTGAATGTATAAGTCCAATAAAAGGTTAGTAAAATTTATTCTTATCAAGAGAAATGTAAAAGAACGATGGAATTTTACTCAGAAACATTTGTACAAGTGTTCACAATATCCCGCAGTAATAATCAGTAGTTATACTTTAAACTACAGAAAACGTTAAATAGAACTCAAAGCACAGCACAGAGAAAGCTATTCCGATCAACAATAACAACAGCAGTTAACTAAACAGCTGAGATGAGATGTTCTATGTCTGTCTTTTTATAGCTTTAAATCGGTCGCAAGAGATTATAGTATTTTCTGCTTCTCGAAATTTTTGGAAAGCAAAAGAGTATAATTACCGTTATAGCTAACATAGCAGTCAATTACATTTATTCAATTTAAATATAAATTACGAGATATCTATTTATTAAATGTTAAATGCGTGTGCTCTTGCGCGTGTAACTTATTTTTAATTTAATGCGCGTGCAATAATGATTTTTAATTAATAATTAAAATGCGTAGGTTAATTAATAATTAATGCGCGTGTAATTTAATTTTAATTTTTTTTACACCGTAGCTTTCTCTTAAATATGTCTCGAGCTGCATTGCACTGGGAAATAAAACAACTTTAATTATAATTCTACTAAAAAATATCTAACAAAATACAAAATTCGTAACAATATACATAATTTTAGGTCGATAAATGCATTATATACATTTTTTTACATCTTTTTCAATACCATGCATATAATTTTGAACCCTGTTGCCATGTAGCAGAATTAAATCATGCCTGAAGATATATTACAAAATTCGTGATATCCGCCTCCAACACTAGATGAACACACCTGTAGTACTGAGAACGTAAACATCGGGCTGACTGGGGGAGTATATTGTAGCCAAAACTAATTGGTATTCACCTAACATTTGGAGAAAATGCCAGTTGGTAGACCCCATTTGTTGAAACCCACTCGATATTCGATACGGCGGAAATATCCACAATGGAAATCTCTTTTCTAAGATGAACACTTCTTCAGACGAACAGAATTGATTGAAACTGTGTATTACCTCTTAGGTTTGGTTTATTAAGATTGCGAAAATGCACACTGCAGCTATCTGCATAAGGGGAGGGATGCCTTTGTGGAGGATGTTTTAAGAGAAACTGGCTCGAATACACTTTACACATGAGGAAAACGACGAAAACGCCCATGCAGCCAGCCCATTAGACTGGAATTAAACACAGGTCAGAATTACCAGTATTCAGCGATTTAACCATTCTGAGGCTGGTAGGCTTACCTTTTTTGGCAGGTTTAATTTATGAAATTTATCTTTAATTAGAGCTAATTGCTACCAATATAGTGCTTGCTATCAATGGTAAAGTATGTTAAATCTGTCTGCAGAAAAATTTCTGCGACACTTGTTAAAAGAAATTATTATCATTAAGCAGAAACTTCACCATTCTAGTTATTTGAAAAGTATCGATCACAGATTTGTCTCATATATTCAATAGATCAGGTGAATCTCTAGAACAAACATATAGAAGCAAATGCGCGTCAGAAATTTTTTCTGTTTCCCCAGGCGGTATTACTAAAGGTAAAACTTAAATAAATTTTATCACAAAAAATTCACATTAATTTTATGGAAGAAATATGACGTAATTTCAAACTGAGAAGTTTTTGAGGCAGCATGGATGAGTTTCTATTACAGTATATGAATTGAATTATCTTTAGGCTATATATTTTAAAATTTAAATTGAATTTAATTATTCTTATCTCTCCTGCTTGCTTTATATTATTTATTATTTTCCCTTTGCTAACCTTATTATGAACTGTTACCAAGTAACAATATAGTATTAGGGTTATTGTTTTCAGTACTGGAAAAATATTTTATGGCAATATGCGTTGAAAGCTTTATAACAAAAAACTTGTGTACTTTAAAATGTCACTGCTACGTTATCTTTTACGATGCCCATCATATATTTCCTTGACAAATGTATGAAGTTTTTTCGTTATGACGGATCGAAGATACAATAAGAACCCTATTAAGTTCAAATATCACAATATTTCTGTCTTAGAATTCTGATGATATATATTTCATTGTTACGATAAATACGAGTATAAAGATTGTAAAAAATTGAGAAAGGTTGCTGGTTGTTCAGCAAAAGCCAGTTCGTAAATCAGCCGACATAGGCATAGCTATCACCAAAGAAGCGACCCGGAATATATTCGAAGATACTAAATCCTGTGATTTATGGAACTGCTGATCTTTTTTTTTCTTTTCTTGCAGTCCTGATCGGACTATTTGTTGGCGGCAGATTTCCAGATTTGGCTTCTTATCGACTTTCTTTTTTATTCGAGTTGGCAAGAACAGAAGATATATTAGGGAGCGTTACCCGAGATAAAGCCATCGATGTTTTCAGCAGATCTGGTTTCTTTCTTTGTTTCAGAACCACACGACCTGTCATGTTCTAGACAGCTACTTATATCTTGTTTTTCCAATCATACATATGAAGCAAATGTTATATTGCGATGGAGCAATCTTGGGGAAAAGTGATGACTTCATTAACGCTGCTATAATTAGCAGAGGTTTGTTGGATGTTTCTGTTAAAGCTAAATATAAGCTAGTATTGAAGATCAATAATAAAAATATAAATTTAAACTTTCTTAAAAAGGTATATTAACTTTTACTAAGCGAAAGAGTCAAGCATAAAAGTGAAGTCTAAAGTATCATAGGCAGCTCGAGTTATGATAAGTTATGAACTAATAACCATATATGGCAGGGTTTCTGAACCAGGAAGGATTCCCTCCCACTGAGTTGGAATTTTATAGTTTTAAGGGGGTTAAGTTTTAAGGAATTGTTACACTTTTAATTCTTGGTTACGTATTTAGTTTTAATTCATGAATGCAAATTAAAAAACTTGGTGTGGACACGACGTGACTTCTTTGTACGAGTTATTAAATTATACCCATTTTTTGCTTCATTTAGATTTATATCCTCGAATTATTCTAATTCAATTAACCAATCCCTGAAGGTAAGCTGAAAATGACATCAAAAATTGCAAATTTTGAAATTAAATACCCCGGTCAATTTTTTATCGTACGACAGTCAAACTTCTTTTACGGAAGTCTTTTTTTTTATTTATTTATCTTTAACGCTGTCAAAACAAGAATAACGTCCTCTAAAGCATTTGAAGGTATATAAATACTTCACTTGGCACTCGAATCGTGCCTATTTCCAGAATAATTTTGATACTATTGCGATAGAAACGAACATCGATGATTACAGTAGCGTCTTAACAGGATGAAAGCGTAAACGAAAAAAGGCTGAGTGTCGCAGTATTTTAGAGGAAGAGGAGAGGGAGGCGAAAAATTTCAGTTCCGTGTTTCGGTTTACAGTTATTTGATTGAGCAAGAGGTATCTGCATTAAACGTTACGTCAGGTAGAAAAATATCGAATTTGGGAGAACAGAGGAATTAAGGGGCAGAGCACCAAATTTAGAATGTTAATTTTGAAGTCGCCAATTATTTTTTAAAAGCAGTTATCGTATTTTGCTATGGAATGTTAATTTTGAGGTCTGCAATTAGTTTTTTAAAACAGCTATCGTATTTTGTTATATCTTACACACACAGACACACACACACACATATATATATATATTGCTATATTTCTATCCCCTTACCTGGTCTTTATTTTCGCAATCATATGCTTCTAATTACAAAAGTGTTTTAAATGACGAAAATATCCCTGTTTTGCCAAGTATAAAAAAATTTGACAAATAATGAAATCTAACTTTAAATGTGGTCTTCCGCTTCTTGTATTTACATTTGGGAAAATTTTATAATCGTTATGAAAACATGAAATCGGTATGAAATAAAATAAATTTGACACCCGTATAAAAAATATTCAAAATTTGCAAGTTTTGATGTCATTGTTAATTAAATTAGAATAACTGAGGAAATAAGTTTAAATGCTGTGTAACAAAAAAATGTGTGTATTTTAATAGGCGTACAAGGAAGTCATTCAGAGTCCATATCTGATTTTTTGAATTGCTGATCAGTTAAATGATAGGATGACTGGATTCAGTTGTAATACAACACACTTTCTTCGTAAATTCAACACACTTCCTTCGTAAATTCAACACAGTTTTTATCACCATGAAAGATAAAAGCAAATCTCACCTAATAATCCGCGAACTAAATACTCTACACTCTAGCAGAATTCTAGAGATTCAAACGTTAATCCATTAACACAATCAAGCTTCATAACGTCGCACTCACCTGAAAGACTTGTGCCGAGACCGTTACGAAACTCGGTCACCGTTTGAAAAGTTTAAAAAAAACTTTATAGGAATGTGTCGGGATAAATGTGGTCTCACCCTTATGACGATCAGTTTCTAGCTTGAAAAACGCAAGGCGTCGACACCTTTAAGCCAGGACGCAGCTATGCAATTAGAATTTTCATTGCCTTCCCAAATTAAAAATAGCAAATTAAAACTTAAGTTACACCCAAATGTCTCGGCGTAATATACATGAACTTTCAAGCAACTTGCTTTTTATCAGTTGGAATCTGGTCTTCATAATGGTTAGGGAAGCTTTGTTTGAGGGCAACTTAATAAAGATTTCCTTATTTTCATTGATGTACTTTCGGCGCGGTATACCGTTATGAATCTTGTTACACATTTTCCGCAAATCCAACAACAGCAAGAAAGGAAGATAGAATCAAAGCTAGGCGTTATAATTCATGCTCAATATACATTATGTTAAAAAGAGCTACATTTTTCAGAAGCTAAATAAATGGGTATTGATGTGTAAACGAGTTTTCAGCTTTTATCAAAAGGAACGATAGGCCAAACAGGTTAGGGTATTTGTATATGGCGAAGCTACGATGGTTATCTGCCTGTGACGATGGGTCTGCTTTTGCGAAGGTCTTTCTGTGGGAAATGGGTGCTCATTCACTTTACACATGGAAAAAACCAAGAATAAACAACTACACAGGCAGCTCGTTTGCCTGAAATCGAAATCAAATCAGTTCAAATTACCACTGTTCAGTGGTTTTAAACACTTACGAATCATTTAGATTCAATTTCTTGAACGTAAGTATTTTGCAGATTTGCGCGTTTATGGGAAAGTAATAAAATATTTAATAGTTAACTGTTAAACCATAATTCTTTGCTTTGAAATTCTATGTGAGCTGTTTTTTATGTGCATTCATATGCATTTTTCATAAATTCAAATATTTGACTTTTGTGTGGTTTTATCTCCTTCATCTTAGCCATAATATTGTCATTACACGATACGATGAAATATGAGCCATATTTCTAACTCATTCTGTTAAAACATAATTAGTTGAATATATCTAACTAGGTAACTGTAGTGATAAACATAATTTTATTTTTTATTCGCTATTACAAATGAGCCGACGAGTATGTCTTGAAATTTAAACCTCAACAGAATAGAATGAAATAATGAGAAATAACTGCTTATGAGCGAATACATTCTAAATTCGCTAAGTTGTGGTATTGTAGAAAAGTTCCTTATAATATAAATACTAAAAAATGTGGTTAAGCATTTTGAAAGAAATGAGAAATTTAGTATGCAAAAACGCTTGTAAAGAAACAAAGGAACCGATTAATCATTATTTAGATAGTCATAATTCCCAAAAAGTACTTTGTCACAATGATAAATGTGGCCTTAGCTTCCTCATTATTTAATGGATAAAACAATCTTATAAAGATTCTTGCTTCTTTTTTTTTTGAGAAGAAATTAAAACAATCATTAATTTCCTTTTGACTTAAAAATGTCAAAAAAATCACATTTTCAAGCAATATTCAAGTATATGATTTTTACGCCCTGGAATATTATACGCATTAATTAGAAAAATATTTTGTAGAAATTAATATTTTAATTAATATACCACAAATACATTTTTTGTTCAGCTTAACTGGAATTTTATAATCTGCGTTGTAATTTTCTGAACGGAATAATTTGATGCTTATTTCCATTAACAGAACAGGAAACTAAACTCCCCCTAATTGAACTGTTTAGCAAAATTCATAATGAACTGTAGGAATAAATCTAAATGTATTGTTTTGAATTAGTAAGTTATTAACTTGAGAAAGTTTTGGTCGAAAATCTTAATGTATATGATGAGTCATAAATCTGCTTACTGGAAAATTTAATTTATTACTATATTTTGCAGACGAAATAGTAAATGATATATTTAACTGAAAACTTTTTTTCATTTCAAGGACGAGTTACATTTCTATTCTTATATGAACGGACTTGATTGGTTGAACGGACTTGAACGGACTCAATGGTGCTAGACCATGCAACGGCAATATACGTGTTTGTATTTGAATTTGCTTATGTTGCAGTTAATTCTACCTAGTAATCGATATTTGCCCTGAATAAGGGTCAGCTCATAAGACTGGACATACATGATTTTAATGGCATAGTGTTTCATTCAGCTATTGAAACGTACAGAAGATACCTGCTTATTATGTGAAATTTCAAACACAGAAAATCTCTTGAAATTATTTGCAGTAACACTGATGCATCAATAGCTGTCGAAATTTTAAGTGTTCGTAACGACGAGCAGTTTGAAATAATAAAATACGTTTATTGTTGTATATATATATATATATATATTAATTTAAAGACTTCTCTTTCCAACGACATCATCCCATTTCTCTAAGCCGTAATGTTGTTTTTGCACGATGTTATGTAGCAATAGTTCTGGCTTACCCTATAACTATTTAATTATCAGAATAACATCAACTAATTAAATGATAAACAAAGATTTTATGCTTTTAGTGAAATAATTTGTAAAACAATCTGTTTTACTTTTGAACTGCGTATCAGAAACATCACCGAAAGACTTTTGCTATTACTGCTTTAATTTCGAAATCGAACTGCGGACAAAACTATATGTACCAATATTTTTCGGATTTACATAGTATTAAAGTCTGTGCTGCCTATTATGAGTAAAAACATTTCATATATAATGAATAACCTGTTTCGGAGAAACTGAAGGCATGAGTTCGGATTTATTAGAGTATTTCAAAGCACATTAAGACTATTTATCTACATGTATAGACGCTTTCGCGTAAAGCTTTTTAACTGGAACTGTCTCGTATTCATATTATACAATCCTATACAGCTAGTTCGATTGCCAGCTTTGAATTTAGGTCAAACTACCATTGTTTAGATGTCCCATTCTCTCTGCCGCTAGTGGGTTTAAACCAAAGGTGAGTTTAGCCCGGGTTCATTTCCACTGGCGAACTAAATGGCTCCTGTTCTTTTTAATTATACACTAATCAAATAAACAAACAGAACTGAAAATAGAAGGCTCTCATAGGTCATCATCTTACATGCATTGTGTGTAAACCGTATTTGTAAGAATGCATATTTCTTTGTCAATGCATATTTTACTGCCCGTTTATAATTCTTTAGGAAACGAAGAGATACAGTCTTTTTACTTCCTTGTAAAAAGTTGTAGGTTTTCTAACTTCTTTTCTCTAAGATGAACGTCGAGGAACCTGTAGCATCTGACTTCAAGAGTATCAGTACTCATATTTTCGGACAACGTCTGGATACGAGACTAAGGTGTAATGTAAAAACTGCGTAAATAGCGCATCGCTATGTCTGTCTTAGTAGTTAGAAATAAATGTTAGTGTTGTTAAACTAGTCCTTTCTTATTGCACCCTGCACTTACCTAAACTCACACTGCAAGACACAACATATGGCGACGAGTATGGGATGTGAAAAAGAAAATAAAAAGGAAGAAGAAAATCGTTCCCGACCTCGGCGCACTCGCTTCTATGCGAAAGTAGTAGCAAAACTTAAACTTAGATTAGAGGATTCCCGGAAAACTGCTAAAGGTAAGAAGGTATTTGATTTTTATTTTGAAAGGATGGAGAAGTTAATTGAAGAATTAATAAAACAGAATGAAGCTTTAATGACCACATTGCAATAGAAATCGGAACATAAACAAGACAAAGTTTCTGTTCCTTTTGATAAGTTTGATGAAACAGTAGAAAATTTTGATTCGTTCATAGTACGATTTGAAGCTTTTTTGAACATTCAAAATGTTCCAGAGGCAAAACGTGGGAAAGTTCTAATCTCAAGCTTGAATGCGATATTGTATAATTTGTGGAAGAATTTACTCTTTCCGGATAATCCTTCAGATGCATTGGGCTGCGCCCGCGTGGGTTCGAAACCCATCCTCGTCGCCATATGTTGTGTCTTGCAGTGTGGGTTCAGGTAAGTGCAGGGTGCAATAAGAAACGGACTAGTTTAACAACACTAACACTTATTTTTAACTACTAAGACAGACAGAGCGATGCGCTATTTACGCAGCTTTTACATTACACCTTAGTCTCGTATTCAGACGTTGTCCAGATATATGAGTACTGATACTCTTGGAGTCTCCTGATACTCTTGAAATTGTATAATTTATTGAAGAATTTACTCTCTCAGGATAATCCTTCAGATCCATTGGGGTGTGCCCGCGTGGGTTCGAATCCCATTTCGAAAAGCTCCGAATTAAAATTCTCGAAGAGTTACACCAAGGACATTTAGGAACCGTTAAAATGAAGGCAATCGCCAGATCCTACGTCTTTTGGAAGGGAATTGATCATGATATTGAAGAAGTTTCTAAAAACTTTGTTGATATATAGTGATAGTGAACTATATAGCAACTTATTGCTGAGTTCAAAACAACTAAGACGTAGACTCTGGATTAAATTAAAAAAATTGGTGTACTTGGAAGTGTTAAATTACCCTAGCCAGAAGGCAAACACGTGCTAGAAGGACTCCTAGTACCCTCTAACGAAGTTAGTTGAACCTACCCTAAACACTTCTTCTAACACATTTGCATTTAATGCAATTCTAAAAACCTCATTCTGGTAGGGAGTTGTAAGTGGAAACAAGAATTGATAGGAAAAGATTTTAAAATTAAAATAACTGTTATAAAATTAATAGACCTTAAAGAAAGTAAGAACAGTATTGTAATCTCGAAACATTTTGAGTATCATATTTAAAAAAAAATTTCTATTTCAAGTGTTCCTGAATCCATTTCAACTATTATTTTGGTCTGACGTCTGTACTTACGGACAGAACAAGGACTCTTTCTTCTAAAATGGAGTGTGAAATGGATTTAAAATTGCTTCAAAACTGAATTTTTCGAGACGTCTCTAGGTACTTAACGTATAACTCAAAAAGTTTAGCTGTACATCTTTAAAATATTATGCATCGGGACTGATATAATCTCTGTTTCTGCACCTGCCTTTTTATTGCAATCGGTAGTGTCGACAATATATACTACGCATATCCACCTTTCCCTTGCCTGGCTTAAAATTCCTTACCGGCCTTTATTTTCGCAATCGTTGGTCGTAGTCATACACTTATAATTACAGAAGTGTTTTAAATGACAAAAATATTCATGTTTGGGGAATGTAAAACAAAAATTGAAATTTAATTTTGGTCAAATAACGAAATCTAAATTTTAATGCGGTTTTCCGATCCCTATATTTTTATACTTGAGAAAATTTTATACTCGTTATGAAAGCATACTATTATTAGAAATTGGAATCCCTTGCGACAAAAATTGCCCGAGATATGTAATTTTAAAATTAAATTTTTTTATGTCATTTTCAACTTGCCTTGAAGACTCGGTTAATTAAGTTAGAATAATTCAAGAAGTAAGCTTAAATGAAGTGCAGCAAAAAATGTGCATAATTTAATAGGCCGTACAAGGAAGTTATATGGTGTCCACATCAGATTTTTTTAACTGAGAAAGTAACAAATAATGTAACATAATATTCCGTGTAAACGTAAGAATAAAGTAGCATAAATGTTATCTTTTACAGTATATTTTATGAACAAGATATTGTTTTAAACTTTTAGCATTAAACTTGAAGAAGATTTTGAACACTTCATGCATAAAATTAAGTAAGTATTGTTCCAAACATTTTTTATTAACTTCTAAACACCAGTGTAGTAAGTATCTTGTGACACATTAGTTTCCCATAATTTTATGCAATATGATATTTGTTTTTAACTTAACTTGGAATTATACATGTTCTTTCGTGCATATTTTTTATTATTTAATATCCTTAAATATAATACAGGGCGATAATATTTGTATATAATTATATATTATATCATTTCAAAAGTGATTCAATACTTTTAGCGATTCGACACAAAATGCCGTTTCGAGACGAATAGCTTTTCTGGGCTTACACTACTTTGGACGAACAGAAATATTCACTGTTATAATTCTTGCTATGTTCATAATTCTAGTATGCTTTTAATTGCATATTAATTTCTTACATTTTATACAAAAGTTTCTTACTTATACAAAAATGCATTTGTTATATTATGGCTTTTAGCTTACAAGGTATATCTCCTGCCTGCTTAGCATGCCTTCGTGGTCTAATGGTCAACACACTCTAGGCGTATTCGAGAGGTCCGTGGTTCGAGTCCAGGAGAGGGCACCACTTATAAGATCTGTGCCTGTTATTCCACATAAACTAAAAATAGATACTACAATGAACCCGGCGAATTCTCACACATGCGTAAATGAATTACCAGCGCAGAAGAAGGGTGAAAAGTAAACCTTTATTAATTCAAAGTTTAACAGAAAGGCACGATCCTTCCTGCGTTACAAAAACACCGTCAACTTGCGGTGAAGCTTAAATGATGAATATAAATCAAGTCGAATCTAAAATAAAATAGTGTTTGATTAGCACGTTAAATTACACCTAACAGGTTGACTCACAAAAACCTAACAGGCGTGACGATAATCCGAAATGGCCAAGAGGCTTACTAGGGTAACAGCAAGATAGCAAAGAAACGTGCGCTGGCTAGCGGAAACACGCCCTGAATAACTCAGAGGTTCATCCGTTTAAATATTCACTTCACTTAAATTTAAATTTACATCCTGGGGAGAAAATACTAGGAGAAGTTGAGTAGTTAAGGAAAGGTTTCAAACTTAAATAAATTTCTTATGCAAAATAAGGGAAATCCTACAAGCTTTTAGACAAAATGTAATTTAAAGAAGCAATAAACTATAAATTTTAATATCTAATTTAAATATAAAAACATAATAATTGTTACAGTAAGAATCTAATTTAATGAAATAGGAATTATTCTTAAACTTCATTTATCTTTCATTTAAAATATCCCGCAGTCAGAAATTTCTTAAATTTCACAAAGAAACGAAGTACCCAGTCCTTTTTTGTCACTTACACGAGAATAAAGCAAAATAACAAAACATTCAGTTGTTAATAATAAGACAATTTTTGTAATTTTACACTGATAGCAAAAAAGGAATGTAATATAGCTGGCTACATGATTACAGTCTTAAAATTTAGGGTATTCATTTTAAAGACTAGGACTTTTCAATAAGATGTGATAGATATCAGTAGTAAGAGGCACAGTTGCAGACCATGATCATTTATAAAATCATTTCCATTGAAAGACAGTGTCTGAACTGAATTCAATTGTAGCGGCTTTTGAGCCATAGAAGTCTCAAAAAGGACAGAAGTTAGCGTCATCAGCTTCCGTTCTTTGGTGTTATCATCAGTCATGGTTGAAAGGGAGAGATGGAATTTCGGGCGGTTCCAGAAATTTACAATCGACTTCGCGAGCAAGTGTTAAGACTGTCAAACAGGAACTTCATTCATAGATAAGTCTCCATGAAATGAACTTTAGTTTCCATGATTATAGCAATATGTAATCACATTTGACTAACATAGTATACAAAAGTAGGATATTTGTAAATATATGCTTTAAATAATGCTTGATTTTGTTAACATCTCCGAAATCATCTTATTGAAAATTAGATATGTTTTGAAATATATATTATATGCTTTAAAGGTATAGCTATATATCAAATTATTATAAAATAAATAAGTTTTGAATGAGCTGACCTCGGAAAAAAATACATGATTATTTTAATATTTATTTTTTCTACATCAGTTCAACATTTCAGAGTAATATAGTTAATATTATAAGGTATTTCTCCTGGCTTCTTCGCATGCTCTTCGTCTTGTAGTGGTCAGCACGCTGTGCGCGTATTCCAGAGGCTCGTGGTTCGAGTCATGTTTCATAACTCCTTCCAAATAAATCCTAATGAATCTACAACGTTAAGTTATCATATTAAAAAATTTCGTTGTATAATGTGCTAAATAATGCGTGTAATGCTTTTTTTTAAGATTTTATTACCTAAGATCACCAAATATTTTGTTCGAAGTGTTCTCATTAGCATTATAATTATTAAACTTCCTCTAATATACTAATAAAAATATATATACTCTAATAAACCTAAAAATATTTCAAGATACTCTAATAAACCTAAAAATATTTTGCTGTTAGAAATACACAGTAGTTACAGATTACAACTGGATGTAAGAAAGTGAAACATGTTTTGGAACTTTTTAAAAGTTCGCGAACATTAATATTAAACTATAAGCTGTTTTCCTTGAAATTGTAATGCGAAAATGTTAATACTTAAATAAATCATGAAACGTTATTTCAATTTACGTTTTCGTACCTATATGCTTCTATGAAGAGTATTGGTTGTTTGAACCAATTATAATAATGCATTCCAAAGCTATCTGTTAAGAGAAGGACACGTTACGGAGAACTGTGCAAAACAAATGGGTTGGAGTTCACGTAACGCACAATCATACAGTTCGATTCAGCGAAGGAATAAAATTTAATATTTCGAACGTAATAATAAAACATATAAATATATATTATACATTGTATTGCAGGCATTTCCGTTCATATTGGTTATAGATTTATAGAAAAAAAATCTGATGCGTACACAACATGATTTCTTGTAGGGTCTATTAAATTACACACATTTTTTGCCCGTTTCATTTAAGCTTATTTCCTCTTATTTCATTAGAGATCTATTTCTCATTCAATGAATTCAGTTCTCACTTCGCAGGAAGGCAAAATGCATAAAACTTCAAAAAGTTTTCATTAAAAACTGAAAAATATAGAAAAACATAAAACACCAAACACAGTTAAAACAATTTTTACAATTAAAATTACAGTTTCTACACAAAAGCAAGCAATTCGGCCAGCGGGCGACTAGGCAGACTTTCCGGTGCACAAAACTGAAAGTTTATTTTTGGTCCCGCTCTGTAAAAAACACCGAAGGCTCAGAAACTGACTTAATTCACCTTTCTGCTAAGTTTTAAATGTGAACAAGTATGGCTGCTATGATAAAAAATAGACTTAGCCGCTCTTAAACAACTTTTAAATAGTTCATAATTCTACAACTAGTGCATGCGGATTAACGAAAGGCATAAATACCTTAACAGAAAGATAAGAACAACATAAGTCAATCATTTTGAAGGCAAAAAATGCACAATTTACCAACATATAAGAATAAAAAAACTGAGCCGAACAACGGAGTGGGTATATATATACATACAAGAAAATGTCATAGCAAAAAAGCTAAAAGCTATTCATAAGAAGCTACAAATTACAGAAACTTCTAACTGCAATAGATTAGCAAATCTTTATGCTCTTCCTAAATTCCATAAGTCACCACTCAAATTTTGATTTACAGCAAATGGTACAAATAATTATAAAAAGAATTTGGATTACATATTTGAAATTAAACTTAAAAATCTGTATTTTAATTCATCAACTTGTTAACGAGCAGCACAGCTATTGTTGGATTATTTATAATAATGCTCCAGTTATCAAAAATTTAAAAGTTTAGAGATAAATAACATTTATTGCTATGATTTTGAAAACCTTTATACTTCTCTATCATTATACGAAATTTATAGTAGTTTAATGCAATTCCCACAGGTTTTTCCTGACATGCTAAGCATCCTCTGAAATGAAAATCGAAAATTTACCTGACTTGTGCGTTATTTAACATCTACATTAAATTCAATAATAAGCTCTTTCAGCAGATGAAAGAAATTCCAATGGGAGCAAACAGTTCTACACATATATGCAACCTATTTCTTTTTGCTAATGAATATAAATTCCAGCTAAGTTTGAATAAGAATGAATTAAAGTTTTTTGCGAATACATTTAGATACATTGATGATATTATAACTTTCAATAATAATTCTACTTTTGAACAATTCAAAATCTACCTAGATAGTTTAACACCTCATAGAACGAATACGAATTAAAATCATACTGAATACATTGACCTTCTCATAATTAAATACAACAAAATTAAATTATATGATAAAAGGAGGACATTCCAGTTTGAAACTATTAAACTGATTAATTGGAACTCTAATATCTCTAAAAAAGTAATAGGTAACACTTTTTAAAGCCATATACTTAGAATAAAAAAATATATGTACTGAAACAGAAGATTTAAAGGAAGAAATAATAAAACTAATTAATGTTCAAGTTAATACCAAGCTCCAATACAATTTGTTAATTTCTATATTAAAAGAGGCAGGCATTAACTTTTCTTTTTAATTTTTTGGCTCTTTATGTTATGATAATATTACCTTAAACCTTAACTGGAGGGCAATGGAGGATTTTAAAGGCTTAAAGGATTATTCTTGTAAATATTTATTAATTAAATTGTATAAATTTTTATCTATACTAGATTTGTTCTTTTTACTAATGAAGGGCCAACTCTTTTCAAAAGTCTCAATTATAGCCCGAATTGAGTGAAGATTTTTATCTATTTTTTCTAATTTTTCCTTAACTTTGGCCAATATTTAGTTAACATTTTGATTGAACTTGTACAACTTCAGTTTTATTACACAAAATTCTATTAAAATTTTTCTTTAATTTTTAATTTAAAATTAAATTTCAATTTAAATTATTTTATTCTATTAAAATGTTTTTTTCGAACTGTTAATTTTACTTCAAAAACATTTTTTCTAAAACATTTTTACATCCTTAATAGTTTGCAAGATCTGTTTTCACAAATAGCACTTTACAATTTTTTTTCCATTTTACACATTTTGACAATGTCTCTAGTCAGCAACATTTTTGCGCACAAAAGAGAATTTTACATTTTACGCTACTTAAAGTTCACAGAATAGGTTTTCACAATACTCTAACAGGTAGCAGCTTTACGCTCAACTTTACATTATTAGCTCCCTCTATTTTTACATTTAGCAGCAACAGACTACTCAACCTCACTTAGTTTAGCAAGTACTAGTCCACTCGCAGGAATTCAGATGTGTAGTTCTGGGTAAGTTAAATTAGAACTTGCAATTTGCTGACTTTTTAGTATTATTTTTATATTTTGATATATTGTGTATAGTTTATAGGTTTATAGTTATTAGGTTTACATGCATAATTCGTGTAGAGGAAGTTTCCAATAGGCAAGAGTTTCTAAATTTTTGTTTATTTAAAAATAAAGAGTTTCTAAATTACTTTAGTTTTGCTTTTAAATAATTTGGTTTTCTACCTATTGAACTTCAATCTCTATTCCTAGCTTTTCTTGCTTAATTTCTCAAAATTCTACGTGTTTATTTTCATTTAAATTTCTTTTTGAGCATTTCACAACATTTGATTTTGCTTTTGGTTTGGATTTTTACCCTTGAGTATTTGGATGACGAAACACGAATTGAAGAGTTAGGTTTGGACGCAACTTCCCCTTGATAAGTCTGTCTCCTGCCTGCTCAACAATTATTCACTTATGCTAATTTGTCTTAAATTAAAAAAAAATTGAGATTAATTTTTAGGGTTATGTATTTTTTTTTTAATTTATTTTTCTCATAGTTTTAAATGCGTACACTTAATTTAACTATGCTCTTAGAATTTAAATGATATTGCAAATTGGTTCGCAGCAATATTAATTTTATTTTTGCAATTATAATTAATTTTAAATTTATATTTGCTTTTTACAAACAGAGAATATTTGTTAAATTTATATATATATATACTTTTTGTTTTCCCGATTGCAACCATAAAAGGAGGCGGACAACTACATGTTACAGCAGTCCTATACACAAAATTTCAACGTTCTGAGGCTTCTCGTTTTTAAGTTTATACATACATACATACGTACCTACGTTACAGACGTCACGAAAAAATCTCTTCTGAATCCATTTTAAATCAGTTTTACAATTGGTTTGGTGCTGCTTTGGGGTTTGGTACTGGTTACAATTGGTTTTACAATTGGTACTGGTTTGGAGAAAACGAGTCCTTAATTTCTTCCTTAGGTACAGATGTCACGCAAAAACGTTGTTAAATTGCAGTTGTTAAATTAATAGCGGACAAAATGGATACTTTCATTGAAATATGATACCGGAATTTTTCGTGATTACAATACTTCCTTTTTTTTCGTTACAAGGAAGTAAAATACAGCAGATAAATTTTAACGATACATGTTCGATCAAAATATATAAGTTATTAATGCCACCAAAAAGTGATTTAAATCAGCAATCGCGATCCGTTCTTTGAGTAAAGGATTTTGCGCTCTTCAAATAACTAATTTCAATTCGTATTTAAGATTCATTGTTACTAAGAAAAACAATTTATGATTCTGATTGTATTATATGCTAACTTTTGATTACAATAACATATATTAGTAATTGGATCCAAAAAATATGTATGATTTTTACTAGAATTTCTCTACCTTTTTTAAAACCTGATTTAAAATATCTGTTTAAGTCCTATTAAGTCTTTCTATTTTCATTATTTATTGTAGCTCATTTATTATTTAATGGACTGAGATTTTAAACCAACATGGAAGAAAGTAGAAAACGGTGACCGAGAATAATATTATTTCTTAATTGGGTGTAATTTTTATATTTACAGTCAAGCTGATTTAAAACGCTCATGAGTTATTTCTCAACCCATTCATTACATTAACGCTGAAGGAAAAATTATTTATTGATTAATTACATTTATTTCACATTTCTTTTTTCAAATAAATGTGTCTTTACAGAAGAGTCATGCGCCTATGTAAAACACAAAAGTTAGATAAATGCAGTCTTATATTGGCGTATATTTTATATACCAAACCTTATCTATTTAGTCATCCTCGATTATTTTTCCGTTAAAATCTACATCAATATAAAGTTGACTGGTTGATTTTCATGTCTAAGATTCCTTGCTTAATAATTTAAATTAGCTAAAAGGCCTGCTATATTTTTCAGCAACGTTACACACGCTATAGTCAGCTAGAAGCGTTTTTCCACATTCTCCTAACAAAAAAACAAAAAAAGAAAAAAAAAAAAAAAAAAAAAAAAAGATATTCTGAAAGTTGAAGTAAAGTGTAAAACTCGACATATCTTCTCTTTAACCGCAGTGACAGTATTTCTCAGAAGACTAAATAAATCAAGCATTTGGAAAACACTTGGCGTAAAATTGTCAAACAATACCCTTGAGCCATTTTATCGGAATAGTGGTTTTTGAAAAGATCGTCTTTAGAATTCTGATATGTTATAACTGGAGTTAAGTTGGAAATGAATGCCCTTTTGAAGCTGAAGCTTTATTTTATTTGACAAATACTTTTTTTCACTTTCAAGCTTGTGTATTTAGCAATGTGTCGTGAATATATGTTGTTTTTAGTAATTATCAGAATGATAAAATTTTTTAAAGAAATACAATGCGCTGCAGAAATTTTCTTTTCATTATTTTGTAGTGTTTCAGAAAATAATGTAATTAAAATTACTGACGCCTTTGCTTTTATTTTACCATATAGTAAGATAACATCACTATTTCAAATATAAATTGTATTGTAGAAAACAAAAATCAGTGATAATGCATTCGCTTTTACAAAGTGTTTTTATCATTAAAAAAAATTCATGCCAAGTAGAAAAATAAGTATTTAAAATAAAATTTCCCATTTTGTTGAAATAAGTTCTTCAGAAATTTATCTATATCAGTTTTAGAAAAACTCAGCAAAATGTCTCTGTGTATAAAACTGTAAGCAAATTTTTCAATTCCTCGAGCCTACACTCATGATTTAAGCATCTTGTTAACCAAGGGAAGACTCGTGGTTTTAATAACCGTGAAGTATAGTTGAATGTTCTTGTTTCCTACTTCACAAACTTAAAAATCTTTATAATAGTATTTTTGCAATTATTACCTCTATTTGTCTGTAATTACCCTTAAAGGGGAAAAAATGTAAGGGATTATTGCATTCTCTGTTCCAGGTCTTGAATTATAAGAGGGTAAGACGTACACTGCGGGGGGGAAGAAAAAAAGACTTCTATATCTCCCGTTCTACTGAGCCGATTTACGAAATTCAACTTGCGTTTTTCATGTCTCGAAAGCGCGACGTAGGATATATTAGATTTATATATAGCATTGTTATAATACAGGTATTTTGGCACAAAGTCAGACTTTTTCTGAAATGACCTGCCAATTTTTTTTAGTCCAAAGGGGCTTTGTCCCTGAAGGACTATTGTTTTCGTTTTGCGATTTTGCGTCGGAAACATTAAGTCTGTATCACTTTTCAAACTGTTGCCACAAAATATTGCTGCCCTGTATTATATTTAAAGAAATTAAATAATGAAGAATGTGCATAAATGTATGTATGTTTCTCGCATTGTGATAAAACGACGGTACGTAAAGCCATCCAATTTGCTGCGAATATAGGCATCTTGGCAGCCCAAATTTGGAATTTGTTTTATTAACGATTTCATATTTTGTAAAACTTTAGCGAATTTTTGATTAACAAACTCAAGGATTTCAAAGTGGGCAATGGCAACGTTGTACAGAAAGAAACATTTTTATCTGCAGCGCGTGAGACTGTGTGTAGGAAATTCTAAAGATATGCTCAGTTTAAAATTATTTTGCAATATTGTTCTTTAACTGAATTTTATGGTTTAAATGCGAGGAACAGGATATTCAATAAAATAAAAGTAACATACAAAATGTTTAAAAAACGCCCCTTTGGACGTAATTTAAAATCTGAAACCTTCCAGATTTTCTTTTTTTTTTCCCATATTCGGTTCTATGACTCAAATTCTGCCAAGTTCTGTAAAAATCGCTCGAGTACTTTAAAAAAAAATAGCTATCGAAATTTTAGCTCCTCTGTGTTAATTGAAATTGGTATATATTTATTAATTTCTCTTTTTTTACTAAACTTACTTGACTCTTCCTTTCCTATATCGAAATTTAGATGCATTCCAATTAAAATTCGGCTGTATTTTATGATTCTTTTTTAATTTGTATTTTTAAGTAACTTTTATAAATTTTTCGAAAACCATTTTAAGTTGCAACCTATGAAAGTTTTGCCATCATCATAAAGTAGATGTATTTCTAAGCATACCTGCAAAAAATTAGTTTTTTTATTCCAAATTTTCTAAGATATATGTAAATTTACATTTTGGCGCGTTTTAAAATTTGCTATTTTTATTGTAATCGATAGTAACGAAAATGTGGTTTATACACTGTGTTAAAATTATTTGAAAGTATGGAAATGACTATTTTCCGCTCGTGAACAGTGAAAAAAAGGAAAGGAAAATAGGTTGCTATAAATTAAAAAGTTCGCCAAGTGAATTAATCTTGGCGCAAACTGATAAAAATGTGCCCAGATAAAATTTTTAATTTCTTCATAAATTTCTCACCAAAAATTACAAAATTTAATATTTAAGCACGATTTGAGTCGTACAATCGAAATATGCAAAAAAAAAATTGGTATTTTATTTCAGAAAAAGAAGTCCGATTTTCTGTCAAAATACCTATTTTGGAACAAAGCTATGTACAAATCTAATATATATTCTAAGTCGCGGTTTCGAGATATGGAAAGCGCAATTTGAATTTAGTCAATCGCTCTATACAACGGTAGATATAGAACTGTATCTTTTTTTTTTTTTTTGATTTTTTTTTTTTGCGCAGTGTACAAATAACTCTCGCAAGCGGCTGAGCGATAAAGTCATTGAATGTTTGTAGAGTTATGTAATTTTGAAGCAAGAGATGTAAAAAATGTGCAGTGCCCTCGCCGAGATTCGCACCCTGGATCTCTCGAATATGCTTCAAGTATGCTTCCAATTACATAACGAAGGTATGCAGAAAGAGGAGAGCAAATATTTTATATACTTGCCGCCTAAACGGTGTAGTGGTTAACGTCGCTAACTGCCGTATCGAATGGCCGGGTCCGAATCTTGAAGAAGGCATTGATGCTTGAAAATGTATAATGTCCGTGCAGCATGGCATCACTTTACATATGCCACGAACTGAAAGTCCTCTTGTGTGGTTTGGTGGAAAGGGATAGGGGTGGGATAACTTCGGACTCGTCCATCCGGTATGCTCTTGTTCAAAATTGGGGGCGGAACTGACTAAAATCGCAGTATCACTTTATACACTTCCCTTTTTTAAGAATGACTTCAGATTAAGACACCCAGTCGCCAAATCCTGGTGGTGAAAAATCATTGTCGACCACTTTTTAGTTCGTAGCCAATATAGAGTCATTAGCTTTTTCATAAAGCAAAAGACTTGAAAAATGTGCAGTACCCTCACTGGGGCTCGAACTCTGAACTTCTAGAATATGGGTAGAGTACGCTTGCAATGACACCACGAAGGGATGCGGAAAGGAGGAGAAATGCCTTATATATTGGTAGCTTTGTTTGGGGTTCGAATTCCAACGAACGGGCTGGCTGCATGGGCGTTTTTGTGTTTTTCTCCATACGTAACGTGTATACGAGCCAGTTTCTCTCAGAAAGACCTACACGAAAACATTCTTTTGCTTAGATAGCTCTCGAGAGCTTTGCCATAATCAGGTAAACAAAATTGTACAAATTGAAGTTGGAATATCCGTGATTCGTTTATCGGGGAGAACGCAGCGGATTTTCTATGGTTGCTACTTCAAAACCTAATACTCTTTTTGTAATGACGGTTACATTTTAAACTGTAAAAATGCATTGTTCGTAAAGCTGGCTATATTTATTTTGAAACTCAGTTGAAATCTGTGGAAAGCATGCAAATCTATTGAAGTGTAATGAACAAAAAGGGCAACAGAATTAGAAACAGGGGTAAAATTAGAACGGGATCCTAAAATTTCTTTTCTATGTCTATAATTATATTAATATAAATTATCTATAACAGAATATTCACGTCAATCTATAGCAGAATATTTGACGTAGTTTATCTAAACGCACAATTGCTAAGCCGTCGTAAATGTGAAATTTAATTAATACTGCCCTAATAAATGCAAAGATATATATATATATATATTTCAAAATAACGCAATATATATATATGTATATATATATATCGTGTGTGTGTGTAAACGCACAGCGTTTTGAAATTTATTTCAGAACGTTTGTAGAAGACCACTGATTCTTTTTTGACAATTCTGTTTAATTCCATATTTTTATTGCAAGTAGATGCATTCATGTTTGGTTTATGTGATTACAGTAAAGCCTCTTCGTAGATGACTTTCTAAAGGAAATTGCCTCATATACACGTTACGTATGGGGAACACCATGAAAACAACCATGCAGCCAGCCCGTTAGCGGGATTCCAACCTCAGACCGAACTACCGCACCCTGGATCTGTCAGTGACTTTACCACTCCACAGCTGGTGGGCTTTAGATGCATCCATGCAAATTATGTTACTTTTATAAGTAAAATAACAAATTTTTATTTTTTCGAAAAATGTTCAAAATAAAAATTAACAAAGACTAAAATGTTCTGAATAAAATCTAAGAATTGCTCGGTTTTTGCTTAAAATGTAAGTTTTAAATTTAAGTCTATTATAATTTAATTATACAGTTTTAATTGGAAAAAAAATCTTTAAACAATTTTTGTAATTTGCCATAGAGGCTGCTTGAAATCACACGTTTCCAGATGTCGATTATGTTCCTGGCCTCATTGCAAGATGTAATTCAGCATTATGGGGAATTATTTACAGCTGAACTCTCTTCGAGTTCTGCAGAAAGCCTTGCAAGAAATCTCATAAATGACTCAGTGACAATGAACATTTGTAATTTGAGTTGTGTTGCAAATTGTGCTTTTCCAGATTACGAATCTGAAGCACCAACTATCAATAAAGCACGTAACTATTAGACAATTAAAATTTGGTCATTATTGAAATAAATTTTATGTCTTTCTCAGCATACCTGTGAATGCAGCGAAAGTATATAATCTTCAAATTGAGTTTGTCCCATTTTTATTTCCTTGCACGAAGTAAAAAGGAAGAATTGTACTCACGAAGAATTTCGGGTATCACATTTCAACGAAAATATCCATTTTGACAGCTATCGAATGAAATTTAACGATGTTTTGGCGTGACATCTGAAGGTAAGGACAGAATAAAGGACTCCTTTTTTCCTCAAAAAATTATAAAACTGAATTTTTAATTCCTTGTACGAAGTAAAGGAAATATCGTAACCACGAAAAATTCCAGCTACCATATTTCAACGAAAATATCCATTTTGACTGCTGTCGAATGCAATTTAATTATGTTTTTGCGTAACATCTGTACGTAGGAACTGAATAAAGGACTCTATTTCCGCAAACGAATTATAAAAATGATTTAAAATGTGTTCAGAAGAGAACTTACCATGGCGTACGTACGTATGTATGTATGTATCATGCATAACGCAGAACGTTGCCTCAGAACGTTGAAATTTTGTATATAAGGCTGCTATAACATGTAGATGTGCACCTGATATTTTGGTTGCAATCGGCCGCACCCAAAGCTTTACAAATACGCACACACACACACACATCCACTCTGTTACTCGGCTCAGAGAGCTCAGTTTTTTTATTCTTATGTGATGGTAAATTACGCATTTTTTGCTTTAAAATTATTGAATTGTGTTATTCTTATCATCCGATTAAGGGTTGTATACCATTAGTAAATCTGCATTCAATATTTGTAGAATTATCAACAATTTAAAAGTTGTTTAAGTGTGGCTAAGCCTAATTGTTTTACCGCAGCAGTCATATTTATTTACATTTGAAACTTAGCAGAATAGTGGATTTGCAGGCAATCTAGAGAAACTAAGCTTCGCACCAACGAAGATAACGCCTTCTTTTATTATAGCGAGTTAAATCATGCTTAGTCCATTCTGGAATTTGTTCAAGGAAATAAGTGTTTAAGAATTACTTCGTAATTTTTAATGTAGATATTTTGAGTTTTTATGTATTTTTGCTTTGTCGCGAAGTGAGAACTGAATTAATTGAATGAGAAATACTGAATCGTCTGCGAAAAACTGTTTCTTTTTTTGTTTGTGTGTTTAATTTCTTTTATACATCGTTTTAGGTTTATTACAGTATTTGAATAGAACATGTGGTAACGATTATATAATTCTTCAGATGATATAATTTTTGTGCATTCTGAGTTAACGCTGTTACTTAGTTAACGCTGACTTCACTAACGCTGTTAAGTGAAACTAGCGCCAGAGTGTCGCTATGGTAAACAAATATAGTGAATTTTAAAGAGCGCATTGCTTTTACTATTGTTGGTTTGTGCACTATCGACGAAGTAGATTTAATTCAATCTAACAATTTTAAATGAAATGCAAGAAAAAGTGCGTATAATTTAATATTCCGTACAAGGAAGTCCTGTGATATGCATCAGATTTGTTTTTACTTTGGGATGGCTAGGAATATATTACCTATCCTGAGGTAAAATTAAGTAAACACATTCTGTTTTAACTTAAACGTTAAACATAAATTACATTAATATATTTAGTAAATATTAGGTTTCAGTTTTAAGTTGGATTTACTTAAAGCTCGATTTTTACTTTTAAGGTTCATTTTAAGGTGATATAAAAATTTCTAATGGCGTATGTTCAAAGCAACGTGTTGTATTTTAAATAACAGATTGAAAAAAATTGTTTTAAGTTAAAAAAATATATATTCTTTTATGTTTTTCCATTAACGCTTTAGAGTAAACCGTTTTTGAACAATATCGAAGAAGCTAGAAAAGCATTAATATTTTCCTTGAAGAACGCAAAAAAAAAATAGTTCTTTTGCTGAGTAAATTATTCTAAGAAAAGAGAGAGCAATAAATTAAATACAGGAAAATTAATAATATCGAACATAGATTCAGAAGCTTCTTTTGATTTGTCGCAGGAAACAGACCAGGTCATCTAAAGCCCACCTAATATGTTCGATATGCCTTCAAATTCGAATCAGATATCCGATCGATGTTTTGACTTCTTCTCTCATAAGATCTGTCCTCAGCAGTAAAAATAAAAAATATTTCTTTGCCTTAAATGTGGAAAGGATTGATGATACCCTGGAACTCGTGGCTTTGTTAAGGATACAGTGTTCGAAATAGATAAGGAAATTCGTCCATTTTTATTTCGACATTAGGCATCAGTTTCTTGTTCTTAATTGGCAACCGAATAATAGTATGAATATTAAGCAATATTAAAGTATGACGTTTAAAAATATATCAATTAATTTATTCTGTCTTACCATGAGGTTATATTTAGTGTGTTTGGAAATGCACGGTTATTTTTCCAAGACAATTTTGCGGGTTTTAGTATGCATAATGTTCAGTTTTTAATTTAAAAATTAATAATTTTAAATTTTAATAATTTAAAAATTACATTTTTGTCTTATTTTGTGGCGGCAGATAGTTATAGTAACTTATTTTTACACCTGCTTCAGTTTCATTTCACATAAACCTCTGTCCTCACACATGAGACGCGATGTTCTATTTCACAAGTTATAAAGTGTAGAAGACAAGAATCTGGTTATTGTTTAAATAACGGAAATGAATAAAAGATAAAACGAACAGAACTTTTATTATACGCAAAGTTCTTGCGAAAATGCCGTGTTAGTTTATTCTAAACTCTAGGTGTTATTTCTACTAGTTTCTCAAAATATCTTAACAAAAAAATAAGTAGCATATTTAAAGAAACTGCTATTTATGAGTTTTTCTGAAATATATTTAAGTGAATGATTCTAATATATCCTTCATTAAGTCTTATTAAGTATTACCAGAAATATTATTGTAAATATATTTGCCAGGAAATCTTTATACGTACTTCATAGAATATTAGATTTAATATAACTAAAAAAAATTTAAAATCTAAAAGCTTTTACATTTTCTATTGCGCCCAAAGGTGCTTATTTTTAATGGTGTTACTTTTATTTATTAAATATTATGTTTTAACACTTATACCACATAAAACTTAATTCAACAGCTATATCAGAAACCATTTAAAAACAACATTATCTTCAGAATTTTCAATAGAAAGTCTCGCGAGCTGGAGATAAAAATGTTTCTTTTTTCGTACAGTGTTGCCATTACTCGCTTTGACATTGTTGAGTTTATTAGTAAAACATTCGTTAAACGTTTAAAATATATGAAATAGACAATCAAATAAATTTCAAATTTGGGCTTCCAGATGCCCATATTCGAGTGGAGGAATACGTTATTCAAAATTTGATGTTTCTATGTACCGTTTTTTTCACATATTTCTAGAAACATACATATATTCATCCAGATGCTTCATTACGTAATTTCTTAAAATATAATGCAGGGCGATAATATTTGGTGGCAACAATTTGAAAAGTGAAACATCGTTTTATAACGGACGACGAAAAATAACAAAACGAAATTAATAGCCCTTCTACGTAAACTTACCCTTTGGGTTAATTATGTTTATGTACAAGACCATTTTCTGGGCACTTTCAGAAAAAGAACTCCAAGAAGATGTCAGAACTTTTTTAATATGGTATTTCAAGGAATAAAATCTAACCTTCATTCAGTATTCTGCTCGTGTGTTTTACACATATCATAACATATCGCATATTATAGTCAGAAAAATACAAGATTAAATAAAAGAAAAGTTTCTTCTAAATCCGTCTCTTTCAACTGTCATAAGCAGAAATTTCGAAAATAACAACACTGTATGCCGCGTAATATCTGTATTTAGAGATCTAAATAGCCAACAAAAGTCACTGGCAGTTTTATAAAAATTACTAGAAAATATCCCCAAAAAAAATCTTTTTCAGTCGTCCAGATATAATGGTGCAAAAATTGAAAATTCAGAAATGAATAATATTTAAAATACATTTTTAACTATATAGTAGCATGAAGGGAACGAATAGCTAAACAAATCCAATTGTTTTATCTTTGTTTCCCTTCTTTATTTAAATGCAGAATAATGTTTTAAGCAATGGAGAAAATTTGAAATACATCTTGTTTAAAGAGGTGTTCAACGGAAACAAATCATGAATAAAACGCCATGTCTTAAAAAAGAAATTTTAAAACGTGGGCTGGTATCTGACGCTAATAATAATACATACCAAACATAAATTAAGATAAATGAGACCAAAACAGCACCCTAGCTTTACCATGGGTAAAAAGAGAAAGGAGGAATTGAGAACAGGAAAAACTGAAATTCAAACATATTTGTTGTTGCAGTTTCTTTTTCACTCGAAGAAACATGAAACCATCATATGTAGCAAGTATGAAATGTGTACTGATATGGTGCATGTGCAATTTTCAATAATTAAATGGAGTTTAGCTAAATTTAAATGATGTAAGGCTAGCTTAGAGTTCTTAGGAAGAGGAACAAAGGATTTTTTAGTCAACAAGGATTCAATTTTTGCTTCATATTTAAGTGCATGTTTTATTGACAGCAACATCAAGCACGATAAAAATATTTCTGTTTAAAACAAGATTACTACTCAAAATGTTGTTCTCAGATAGAAACGGGTACAGATTTTTAAACTAAGTAAAAATGCAACCATAAATCAGTGTTAATTCTTCGTTAAATCCCTGTGTGTATAAAAGAAGTATGCATTTGTTCTAAAAGCCAACAGTCGATAATATTCCTAAAAAACAAACATCACACCAAGAACGAAATTTTCCTCATTTTCAATTTCAAAATATATCCGTTCTGGTTTCTATTTAGATGTAATTTTATCCAACTCAGTTTCAAATGATTATAATATCATAACTATGAATAGTGCTTTAGTATGTAAATGGTATGGAAATAGCTTTAGTGGGAATAATTTTCCTTCTTTAACATAGTATGAAGCAATATCACCTTCACTAAACTGCGGATTAGGCCTAAATGAATTCCTATTTCCGACTTCTTTCAATTCCTGGTAAAAGCTACTTGAAGGTAATTTACATTTGTACTTATTAAAATACTTAACTTTGTTTGTTTGTTTCGAAACGATTACTAGATTTAATGGAATATAAGCAAAAATCGAGATTCAATTGAATTTGTAAATGCCTTTTTCTTGTCGAAGACAAACTGCAAAATTTCGTTTTCCATAGATTCTATTACTTTGGCGATTTCTCTAGATTATTTAGTTTTGAAATAACTATTTTATTGCTATTTTAATTTCAGTTATCATAGTTGGGACTAACATTATAAGAGCTATTGTATTTGTTTTGTTGACGTTTTAGTTTGGTTTATTACTTCGAATTAACAAGACTTCGTTTTTTTAATGTTTCGCACTATTTCTCAATTTGTTCTGAAAAATTAAAAAAAAGTATTAAATTCAACTATCATTTTTTAAAAAACCATCTATTACTAGCATCTTGTGTATATCAAAGCTGTGTTCCTTGATGCCTGTTTTTGTGGTCTTCCTAGATTTCCAAGAAAAAACTGATATTCAATTGAAATTAATCGTATATCCCATATTATAGGAGAAAACTTTAGACCCTGGAAATTATACTTGGCAGATATGTGTCATATTTTCCCCCAAGAACAACATTTATGAAATTTATTACCGTTATTCCTACCTATGGATTTCTCACTCAACAACAAAAGAGAAGTTTAAAGCACCATGATTACGGTGCTCCTTAGCACCATACATCGAAACATAGAAAAGTTATGCAAGAATCGGCAGGCTCATCAAGCTCATTAATGTGTGTTGTTATTGTGTTGTGACTTATCTCACTTCTCTCAACATCAGAACAACCCACGAAATTCATCGTGTCAAAGAGAGCAAGATTGCGCCTGTTGTTGGCAAGAGCCTTGAGTACCATACGGGTGATAATACGACTTCGCTCATTTCCGTCCCCAATTTTGATGGAGACCACGCTCGGTGATATGTTCGAGGATCTCCCACCCCGCTTACCCTGCGACTAACCTCTCGAGAGGACTTTCGGCTCGCCAGTATTTAGAACACCCCCATGTAACAAAGACACTATACATTTACAGTCATTCACACCTTCTCCGGAATTGGACCAGGACCCTTCGTTACCGCAGTAGGCTTTCCTAACCACTATGCCCTCTGTGAGTAAGCTCATTAATGAAAGTACCTAATACTTATTTACTTTTTAAGTTAAAATGTATCCAAACTGTAATAGCTTTGAATAATTAGAAAAGAATATAAATTTGCTTTTATTAAATTTTTCAATATAAAATTAAATCAGTTTTAATGATATTTAAAAAAATATAAGCCTACTCTAAGTAAAATATGCTAAAAATGTTGCTTTTCAAGAGGATAAGAGTAAGGTGATCCACAGAACATTATAATTTATAAAATGTTCCCCACTTGGAAAAAATTTGAGAAACGATGGTTTATATGGTAAATAAAATTAAAAAAGCAATTTATTATATATTTTGTAATAATAAACAAAAGTGTTAATTCTTTATTATTGAGAATCATGAACAAAATTGTTTATTCACCACTACTCAGAATATTAAGCGAAACAATTTGTTCATTATCATTATGTTCACCTTTGTTCCCCCCCAACTTTAACATTTCACCGAAATAAAATGTCCAGGCATGCGCTAAACATTATAAAAATGTTAATATTTTAATTTTCAATATGAACGTTTTAAAAATAATTTTATTTCCTGGCAACAACTAACGTAAAATATCAGAAAATTCTTTATACACTAAAATATTTGGTTTATATAAGCAGGTGTGAAAGATGACTAATTATTAGTGTTTATGACATGTTTCTAAATAAATTTATCAGAAAAATGAAACATATACTAATTTTTGAAAATTTATTAATGGGCCACTGCTATTAATTGAAGTAGATAACAAAAGCTACTGCTATTCTTTTTCAGCTGAAGTCCAATTTACATTCATTCGGAATTTCTTTGCAGCAACCTAGGCAAGAATTCCTGATAATTAGAGCATTTTTTTTCCTTTCCTTCTCAACGGTCATCTTTTTTCCTGCGAGAAATAATCTAGATTTTTTTTCCAGAGTAGTTTGTATTACTGGGAAGCATTAACGATCAGTAATTTGGAGAAAAAATCCTGTCCCCCCTCCCCAATGCAAGATTTTCGTGAAGTTTCCCTCTTGAGATTAGTGGAATGTTCTCTCCGTAAAAAGCGTGCTAGTTTTAGGAAGGATTAAAAGTATTCTATAGAATTCTTTTTTAAGGTAAAACTCATTGGAATTTTAAATTGATTTTAAACTATCTTAAATTCTATCTCTAAGTTTCTTTAAATTCGCGTTAATGGCTAGGGTAGAATTTAAAAGAGTTTTGAAACGCATAAAATTACTCAATAAAGTGCATGAGGAGATATAAAAATATATATATTCAACTAGGAAATACCAAATGCAAATTTAAGATAACATATTAATTTACGTATTCAAATTCGACATATTATTTTAGAATTTAATCCTCTAGACATTTTAGCATTGATGAGGTGATTATTGTAACGGGATCCAATTCAAGAGACAAGAAATTTTAATTAAATAATAATTCCGTGTATTATTCGCAGATTTGTGCGTAAGCAAGCTATAATGAAAAGAAGTGATTAGAAATGGGCCAAACTAAGAAACATTTATCAGTTAAAAACCCGAAGACTGAATGAATAGAACCCATAACGTTTACTGGATGTTTATATTCTATCCGAATTATACAAACACATAATAAGTGGTTAGGCATAATTGTCTTACTAGTTATAAGTAATACCTCAGATTAAAGTAAAAAATATCTCTGAAAATATGCGGGTGACCTGTTTTCTTGACATAAGGGTACAGATAAATATGAGCTTCTGCTAGAACTTTTAATTTGTTGTTCTGTTAATACTTCAGAACATCTTGAGCTAAAAAACATGAATTACTTCAAGGTTCTGCTACAAATGTTACCGGCAGTGCATGAAACGCCAACATTCTATAGAAGATCTATGCATTTTATAGGATGTCTCGCCTTTTTAGGCAAAGTATGTAATATGAGAAATATTAATACATTCCCTGAGGTGGGCATTGTATGTAATAACCAAGCATCCTATAGAATGGCAAATGTTATTTAGATAAAGTATGAAAAAAAGTTATAAGGCTTTTGAAAAAATACTGAGAGTTCCATTAAAAAATCATTATTCAAACTATGTAAAGAAATCTTAAAGCTACACGAAACGAAATTTGCGTGTTTCTTACTGAAGAAATCCTCGTATGAAAGGAATGAATTTATTAAATCTATGGATTATGCGTTAAGATATTAAATGTATGGCTGTATTTTTGAAATGAATTGGAGATGTATTTCATTATTTTATCATTTGGCATTCTATAGAATACCTAGGGAATGTATAAAATGTTAATACTTTTACACTTTGCTGTCCAGATTTCGGTATTCTACACTCACTTCCAAAAGTTAAGCACGAAGATGTAAAATACAAAAAAATCAACAAATACTGCTTACTGCTTTGATTGACACAAAATTCGGCAGGAACGTAGCGTATATATTTATGCACAAAACAAGATCAATAATTATATGCAGAAATGAAAACAATATTAAATTTTTGTAAGTTATCAGATAATGACATACTGGAGACTTAAACAGAATTATCTATAAAGTGAAAATAAACAACATGAAATGAAAAAAAAGGACATTAATAGGATATGTGATCCCCCTCATCTCTATAAAAAGTTTACACCTTGTGACCATGCTTTCAATTAGGTGGTCAACCACCGCAGAATTAAGCAATCGCCATTCTTCTTGTAGAGCAGTTTCCAGCTCAATAAGAGTGGCTGGAGGTGGGAAACGTGAAGATACAGCACGGCCGAGAGCATCCCAAAGATTTTCAATGGGATTAAGGTCGGGCGAATATGATGGCCATGCCATACGCGCAATCCCTTCACTCTCCAGGTAGTCATCGACGATGTCAGCTCTATGGGGACGTGCGTTATCGTCCATTAAAACAAAAGTAGGGCCAACTGCTGCAGCGTACAATCTCACATTGGGTTTTAGGACTTCATCTCGTTACCGAAAAGCTGTCAAAGAACCCCGTTTAAAGATGTGCAGGTCGGTGCGGTATCGTAATGAAATAAATTCTTGCCCACACCATAATACTTCCGCCTCGGAATGCATGATGTTCGGTGATGTTTTGTGACTGATTGCGTGTTCGTTGTTCACGCCATATCCTTATACGCTTGTCATTTGGCTCCAGAGCAAATCTTGACTCATCAGTAAGCATGACATTGCCCCAGTCAGACACATTCCAATTGACATGTTCCCGCCACCACTTTAATCGTGCCCTCTTGATTGGAGGATAGAGGAACATAAACTCGAGGTACCCGGGCGTACAGTTCACTCATATGTAATCTTTGGCATAGAGTAACTGCAGATATCGCCTTACCAATGGACGCTGTAACCATAGATGTCACACGCGTGGAGGTCGCTCTGCGATTCCGCTTGGCTACAATAGCAATATATCGATCTTCCGCGGGGGTTGTAACCCTTGGGCGACCGGCTGCGGGCCTTCGGACTCTTGCGTTCTGCGTTCTGTCTGTGTAGTTTTGGAATTGCTTCCATAAGCGAGAAATTACGGAATGATTGATGAACGCCGAAGAAAAGAGCAACATCTCTGATCGACTGTCATGCTTCAATGCGCCCCACAGCACGCCAGCGCTCAGAATCTTCCATTCGTTTCCTGGAAGTCACAGAAACACGTATGTCTTGAAAACAAATTGTACGAAAATTTTAAACACCTTCTATCAGCACTTACAATTAACTTCTGTAACCCTTCATAAAGCTGGCTTCTTATAAGACTTCCTTTTTTGCATATTTCTTGACATGAAAGCGCGATTGTCATCATATTTGCATACTTTCATCTACCTCTGCAGCGAATTGCATTCTCTTCAATTCTGATTGGCTTCCGAAATTTAGTATTTTCCTCTCCGTGCTTAACTTTTGAAAGTGAGTGTATAACGCCTAGGCATTCTTAGAACGTCGGCTCTTCATACATTGCGGGTAACGTAAATATTATCCTATATGGAGTGGACAACCTAAAAAATTCACCTGTGTCATTACCGGGATACAAAACACTTTATCTTAGAGGTGATAACTCTGTGAATTACTTAAGCATAAAAATAGTTATGTCGTTATGCTTAGTAGTATATATAATTCCGATCAGTAACATGTATACATGCCCGTAAATCTTATAGTTTCTGGCAGTAGAATTATCAGGTATTTTCTGCCCCCTTTCCGCATGACTTTGTGGTGTAACTGGAAGCATTATTGACACGCATTCGAGAAGTCCAGGGTTCGATTCCCAGCGAAAGCATTGCACAATGTTTACGTTTCCTGATTAAAAAATTTTTTAATAATTCTACTTTGGCGCCCAAACTAAAAGGTGGAAGACGATAATTCGTCACCACCAAGGTTTGGGGTTTGAGTGTCGTTTAAAAGGGAAGTATACAAGGTGTTTTCTCATTCCTTTCCGCATGCCTTCGTAGTGTAACTGGAAGCATAGTCGACACGTATTAGAGAAGTCTAAGGTACGATCCCCGGCGACGGCACTGCACATTTTTCACGACTTCTGGAAAAAAACCCTGAAAGGTCTACAGTATATAGTACTTAAAATTAACCTTGGTCACATCGTTTCAGATTGAACAACATGGAGACCAAAAGTATGCAATTTTGAAGGCCTTTTGCATACAATTTTTATGAACTTACGTCCCATGCTTTTTAAATGTAACACAAATTAAAGCAAATTTGGTGGACGCCTATTAACTCACTAAAGACAGTTAAGAGATTCTATTTGCAATTCCAGCATGTCATGAAAATCATCATAAGTTCCTGATAATGTGTAAAAATGTTTTCTCATAAACAGGTCCAAGAGATAAAAGTAACAACTCTAAGTTTAAGCAGTTTTTGCTTTTAGATTTCAAAAACAAGGCATTCCAAACCGAGCTGAATTTTTAAAAATACTTTCAAAATAGTAATTATTTTCCAAATTTTAATGATAAAAATTTATGTATATTTTTCAGAGCATAATGTCTCTTTAGTTTTACTTCGGTAACGGTTTTGCTTTAAAAAGACCTTTCTGCCGCTGAGTTTTTTTTCTCTTTCAAGAGGAAGGATGGAGAATATGTAAGACAAAAAATATATAAGCAAAATTCTTGCTTTAGTTTTTTATAGCTTCTTAACTGTCCATTTTAATTTAGGTGTTTCCGTTTTCTGACTTAAAATAATATTTTTGTAATAAACCTTTCTAAACTGCTTCATTTTAATTAATGTCATATGATTCTTCAATAGCGCCCATGACGCAGGTATTTATGTTAATAATACAGTTAATAATAATTTTAGAAAGCTGTTCTTAACCAATCAAGATAAACGTAAACCAAAATCTAATCAATCTGAAGGAGGATTTCATTTCGAATACGTCGCATTAACTCTACGCTTCACTGTCTAGCTACATTGCTATCATTGTTTCTCTTTTACTGTAACATCTTATAAAATGTAAAGCTTTTTTAAATAACAAAACGCGTTTGCTGCGTCAGTTTATCTATACTGACTCGAAAATGTTTGTCAACAAGAATAAAGAAACATAAAAATCGGTCATGACCGCAACTACTACGCATTTACACATCAGCTGTCATCATTAACAAATACGTTACCAACATCCAAATTGTTTCATACATGGAAAACGTGACAGGAGAATAGTCGATTTATACAATTTTAAATATAAAATATTAGTGGTTTACTCAACGAACAAAAGGTAAGATAACATGGCATAAATCTTACTGATGTAAACCACATTATATTAAATTAAAGAATTAAATTATAACAAAACGTTTAAAAAAGTTAATCGTTCATTGTTAAGCAGTGTGCAACTTATTTACTCACGAAATAAAGCAGAGAAAAAAACCAGGCATTCAGAATCTAGCAGCGAATCCCAAAAATTTCGAGTGATGGAAAAAAATGCTACTCTTTCAAACCTGCTCCGAATAACTCACTAAAAGGCGAGCATTTCTATGTCTTTCACTCTGTCTTAAGCAAGCATTTTGCATGCAGCATCGACAATGAGTACACCTCTTTTCTACACAATAACACCGGAGAACAACACTATGCACAATTTCTGCTCGCAAACGTGTTGAATATGGAAGCAGCTGAGCCAGACAGCTCGACTGCACGTGGGCTGAATAAGATAACGACTTGCAACACTTTTGAATATTAATGGACGAGTTCCATTGTCGAGTTGGTACACTATTTTGATTGTGAACTTCGTTAACAGTGTTTCAGTTGCCAACAACCATTGGCGGTGGAAAATAGAGAAGAGATTTAATTTTGAACCAGCAAATCTGCGAATAAAATTCACTGGAAATGAATCACGTGAAACAAAGCATTAGTGGATGTGTAAATATTACGGAAAGAATTTTCATAACCTTTTCATAGGTCACTATCGAAGTGAAACGTCATCGTTCATTCTACACCCACAAAGTTGCTTGGACAGTTTATTAAAACAAAGAGCAGAAATGATACTTTTTTAATCCATCAATGATACTGGATACATCCGGATCACAATAATTATTAATCAAATAAAAAGATATATATGCATTACGTTTAAGCAATTAACAAATTTAAAAATTACTTAATTTAAATATAACACAACAATGACATGTATCGACATCCTCGTATGTATCCATATGTATATATGTAGGGTTATATGACCAAAAGCACGAGATAAGCATAAAGTAAATTTATTATGAAATTAAAAATATGAATGAAAGATGATAATGTAACATGATAAATTGGCATAACTAAAGGTAACAATAACCCCACAAAGTCCATAACATTTCGCGTAATACTGAGTAATTCTCGCACACCATCAGTGTCTAACAGTCCTACAGGCACGTAAGCTGATGCCTTGAGAGAATACGTCTATTCTCTTCCATGGCTAGCTATAGACAAGCATCGTCCGCTTGGACCCGGAACCTAAGCCTCGATGGAAACTCGTTTATTCCATACCACGTCTGGTACTCGTCTACCTCTGGGTGTTGTCTCCGCTTCTTTGCGCTGCGCTGGGCTGGGCTGGCGGCAGATGAAGTCACCTCGCTGGCGGTTCTGATTTCCCACATATATATCACTAGAATATATATATATGAACACAGGAAACATATATGTATATGTGCATTGCTTTAAGCACAGGAATATGTATATATTTCTGTGCTTAAAGCAAGCAACGCTATTATTATATGCTATAATATCATTCTTCTATGCACGTAGTGTAGAATCATGATAATATATACGCAATGCAGTATTTTTTAAATGCACTGAAATGTTTAGTTGATTAATTCATGCACTTCAGTTCTAGTTAATAGTTCTCGAGTGCTTTACTGTAGCTGATTTAACAAAGATAGAAACTAAACATAAACTAAAAAAAAATCTGAAAGAGTTCAGATTTTGATGTCAAATTAGAGGGGAATCCCCTTCTTTGAAAGTTTGTTTTTAATGCTCTGGCTGAGTTTACAGTTTGACAGTCTGCACTTGATCTCATTATTGCTGGCTTAACTTGTTTTTATCTTTCTGACTTTATTATTTAATATTACTTTATTCTAACTTCCGCCACATAAAATTGAACAGCAAAATCATAAAATTTTTAAAAGTAGCATATCTTTAGAATTCAGGTAGATTACTAAGTTTTGCCATATATCTCTTTTCAGTTTCTTCTTAGTTCATCATATAAACGCTCAGTTTTCTTTACAGGGGACATAGTTGTTTTTCTTGCCTTTTCAATATTATTATTAAACGCCATTTTCTTAGCACTTATGCTATATAAGTGCGAAGAAGGAAACATTCAACAACAAAATTGCAAACTTTTTAAAGACAGCATATCTTTAGAAGTCCCGGTAGAGTCTTAAGAACCTCTTCAACACTGAATGAACGTTACTAAATATGAATAATACTTTAGTAAATATGACGGAATAAGACTTACAAGTTACTCAAAAATTTCAAGAAGAAATTTCGGATCATAAGACAGTCTTACAAAATTGCAAAACTTTCTCCTTGATATATAACTCCAAATGCAAAAATCAGTAGATAAAGATAAAACCAGATTTTTTTTGTAGAAAAATGTACAACCAGTTAACTAAATTAATACCAGAACCCGAAAGACGGAGAAAATAGAACAAATAGATTACGAAAAATAACTTCTCGAAAAAAACATACACATGATAATGAGAAAATCAGATGAACTACCAAGTCATTTCCCATTTACCTTGAAACACATTCGTGAAAACGCAAAAACGAAAGCCGTATTTCTTAAGGAAATATTAGCTTCCATTCTGTATTAAGAGTGTTAAAAACATATAAAACCTAATTTTGTTTCAATGTTCTCTGTATTATTTCTTCACAAATAATACTTCGCGATATAATTTCGTAGCAACATCCTTTTATTTGAAAGTGGTGAGGACAAAAAAGTGAAGACTGAATCGAATAGCACCTCTGATGCATTAACAAAAAAAAGCATTTAATTAAAAGCGTTATGGATTCTATTGTTTTTAATTAATATGTTTAATTTTCACAAAACAATTATTTTATTATCATCGTTGTTATTTATAGTATTTTCTTCTCTGCTTTTGCATCATAATACTGTCTCCAACTTAACATTAATTCCTCATGGCTTTCTGGATCTCCATCTGCAGTATACAGAAATATCTTCACCCGCCATTTAAATATTCCAGTCCTCATTTAAGTCGGATAATTTAAATCAAAGAAATACTACGTTTAATTGGTAGATGTATGCAGAACGGAAAGTCCTCCAGTGCGTTGCCGTAATCGATTAAACAAACAGCAGGCGGAACGGAAATGACAGCAGTCACTAGCAATCATTGGGGATGGTATGTAATCGCTCTCAAAGCGCTCAGAGTATTCCTATTTAAATTAAGTTGCTAAGAGAACACTAATAAAGAAATATCAACTTCGAAGAAGCGCAGCGGAGGTCCTGGAAGAAGTATTCGTAAACGCCTAACTACTCCCCTCCCTGCAACATTGTTTGACGTCGAAAACAACATTTAAGCTGAGAATGCTTTCGAGATTAATTAGTTTGCGAAGATACAGATATAGATACTATATCTAATGTGTAAATATTGAAAAATAAATAAAAAGAATTTACGAATATTACACGAGAAAATTGCAGAGTGTGTTTACGCATTTTTATAACGAATTCGATAAACGATTAAAAAAAAGGATGCTTTGGAATAAAACTTTCCGGTAACAGCTTATTGTTTCATATAAGAGATATTGATTACTGCTTTTAAATTTTTTTCTATCAAAATGTCGCATTCAAACAAACTGTGGCTCGGAGGATATGTTTTTGCACTTTCCGAAGATCGCTATCCCATAATTCGAAAACGTTGTGAAATTCAAGGTATTAAAATATAGGTTATGAATAGCAATAGGCCATGAAGGTATTCAATTTCTGCAGCAACTGAGCTAGACAACTAAGTTAGCAGAACGACAGCATAGGTGATACTGCGTTGACCTGCAGATTCCGATGTCGGGAGTTTGAATCCAGTTGAAAATTATTGCTCCTGGTGACTTTTTCTTCCTTCATATTTTTTAGACTTATTTTTAGTATTTTTGCCCTTTAGCGCGGTGTTGTTTTTATTTATTAACCCAAAGGAGCGTTCACTCAGAAGGGCTATTAGTCTCAAAACGGCATTTTGTGACGTCTCACTTTAAACGGCGAATCGCCTTTTTAAATACTTGCCACTAAATATTATCGCCCTCTATTATATTCAAAGATATTAAATATGTATGGTTCTCGTATTGTGAAAAAACGACGGTACTTAGAGCCATCAAATATTGAATAACATAATCCTCCACCCGAACGTGGGCACCTGGACGAATGGCACCAGAATTTTGAATTTCCAATTTGTTTTATTACCTATTTGATATTTTGTAAAACTTTAACTAATTTTTGATTTAAAAACGATTCAAAGGGAGCAATAGCAACATTGTACGGGAACAGCACATTTTTATCTCCAGCGCGCGAGACTGTGTATCGGAAATTCTAAAGATATGCTCTTTTAAATATTTTGTGATATTGCTGTTGAATTGAAATTTATGATTTAAGTGCGAAGAACATGATAATTAAGAAATAATATAGCGTTTCACAATGTTACTCAGCAAGGAAGCGTACTCCCCCCATAAGTTACTCCTGACCCATGATGATTTTATATGCTCACAGCCAGACTTATTCTTCTGTAAACAAGCAACAGAAACAACATCATCTTGAAAAGCGTCTATCATATTGACACAAACAAAGAAATTCTGTTATGTTATCCAAATAAATGAATATACACGTAAGCTTGCTAGTCTGGGATCCCGCTTTCGTCGTATAAAGAAGAAAATCCACGACAACCATTCGTGATGTTAACTGAATTTGATTTTCTTTTGCTTTCCGCAAGCCTTCCTAGTATGCGAGTTATTTTATTATTTAACTTGCTACCGATCGAACGGAGATTTCCAGTGGGAGACTTTGTGATTTAGTATTTATAACCAATATCTGCAACAGAGAGAAAGATTATATTTGTACGTCAAGAACTTTGAACGTACGTTCTAATTATTAATCAGGTTATGTAGAACTTTTCCTGAAATTGGGGAAAATGAAAGAGAAATATCCCTTCCTCTCTGTTTTCACTGTATTTTCTATAATGTCATCGTGCATTGTGCCTAAGATCTAAAAAAAAAAAACGTACGTATTGCTTTCTTTGTTCTTTTTGTCAGTCTAATATAAATTGCAACTTAGTTGAAAGGTGTCTCATATAAGGGAAAAGAAAGGGAGAAATATGACTCTTCTTGTTTTTCAGTCTCATATATATTTCATAGTACTGATAAAAGTCTTATGGGAATAGACAGATTAATCTAGAATGCTTCTCTGAAATCCTTTACTTAAAAGCAGAAATTATACATTAGAGAAGTTTGAGAAATCCTAACATTACATAAGTAAAAGAGAAATAATTTCATGCGCTAAGAAAACAGTGAAAACTCTTCAGATGTGAACCGAGTTACCGAAATTTAGTTCTCCCTACTTAAGACCACTTCTAATATAATAATAACTGCTGATATATCCTTCCACTTAAGGATTGAGCAAAAAAATCAGATATTTTTTAATATGGAGTTTAACTGAATATTTTTGCATCAGCTGGCTTAGAGAAGAAATTAAAAATTTATTCTTAAACAAATCGCGCATTAATGGTATGATCAACTCGATATTTATAAAATGGTACTGAAATCATTTTATTTGAAAACAAAATGCAGTTTATTAATTCTAAGCAATTTCTTTTTAGCATGCATTTATACCATTTTTAAGTAGTTCGTATTAGTTTATACTTTTGTTGTATTAAATTGCACAGTGCATCCAGTTTCTATGCAATAATTGGCCATAGTCAATCTCCAATAGTTTGCAATATTCATAATCTTCTCTCTCACTTTCCTTACAACCTACTACCAAAATTCAAATAGACGAAAGCCTATTCTGGAACATCAGGAAACGAAATAGCGGATGAACTAGCCAAATATGCATCTAATAACCCGTCTTTACCTCAACATTTCTTACTAAATACGTTATCTTACTTAAACCATAACCTAGTAGAAGATCTACTTGATCTCTGGGAACAGCAATGGACATCAGAAAATACAAGAACTTTCCCACCGACACCCTCAAGAAAATGACTATCCCCCAATAGAGCAATCACTATCTTTCTCGCCTCACATGGTCCTTTTCCAGAATATCTTAACAGATTCGGTCTCCATCATTCAAACCTATATATTTGCGGACATATTGGCACTCTTGATCACTACCTCTTTAACTGGGAAATGACAAAGATCTCCACATCAAGCCATTTACCACAACATCAGCGCAATTCTGGTTCAAACAAACACTAAAATGCAACTTCCTTCGCAATGAACTTCAAAATATCATAAACTATTTATCCATCAAATGTGGAAATTTAAAAGCTTCAATATGGTTCAGTAGGGGGATTCTGATCTAATTAACAATATTCCTAAACTATGCCTTTCCATATAGATGGACTTCTACAAGATATGGACTTCTACACATGGACATTCTACATATGGACATTCTATTATATGAATATTCTTTCACACTCTTCAAGACATTGACTTCTACGAATGAACTTCTACATATAATTATATAGATTTCAACACAGACTTTATATTTTTATTTTATTACTTTATTAATTTTACTACATACAGACACTCGAAATATGAACAATTTTCTACATTCTACAAGATAATGACGTATATATGTATGTTTACTTCTACATAGACTTCGTATTTTATTTTTATTTTTAAAGTTATTTAAGTTTAAAGTTATGTTATGTATTCAACATTTCTAATTACTTAAGAATTGTACATTAACCAATTGTAATGTAACATGCACTCTAAATTGTTAGAATAAATGCCGCTGAGCTGTAGATGGTGGATAGTACCCACCAATAGAGCATGCAAAGCCGAAAGTCTAAATGATAGTGCGGCTGCTCTATTGACGGTCTTCTCTCTTCTTCTATTGTTATAATAAACAGCCATTTTAGTTGCAATACTTATACCAATAATACTATTTTTATAATAAAAGTTCACTATATATATATATAAGGTATTTTATTTAATTATTTTTATTTTAATTAACTGCTATTAGGATTTAAACCTTTGCTATAACTTCAGGTTTCCTGCTGCCAGCTTTTAATGTATCCTAGTTCGGGTTGGATGCATATTGGAAGAAAAGGAATCAAAGTACAAATTGAGAGAGTTGACTTTTATTTTATAATCAAGAAAATACCAGTTATTCATAACATTTTGAGAAACTTTGAAATTTCAGGTTTAAACCTCTAAAACGTTGGGAGGTTAAGCTCGTAGAGACATTAGGTTTATTTCGAAGCAGGAGTCATGAAAAATATGCATTGGCCTTCGCCAGGAATCGAACCACGGACCTCTGAAATACCGGCTCAGTGTGCTGACCACTACACCACGAAGGCACGCTAAGAATGTGGGAGATACACCTTATATACTCCCCTTTTTAAAGGGCGACTAGGGTTTTAGGGAAACTAGTCGCCAAATCCTGGGTGTGGAGAGTCATCATCCACAACCCTTTTAGTTCGGGCGACAGTTGTAGAGACATTAGGTTTATTTCGAAGCAGGAGTCATGAAAAATATGCATTGGCCTTCGCCGGGAATCAAACCACGGACCTCTGAAATACCGGCTCAGTGTGCTGACCACTACACCACGAAGGCACGCTAAGAATGTGGGAGATATACCTTATAAGCTGAGGGTTTCAAAGTATAGATTAAAGCTTCTGACAGCTTCGATATGCGGTTATTTAGTAGCTTTGTCAAATTTTATTCTGACTTTAACATCGTGCTAGCCGATATTTAAATACGCACCTTTAACTATGTTGGACCAGCTTAGGTAGCCTATTTTATGTGGTAGTCTAAGACTACGTTACCTATATTTGAATTTAACTTTGTCTTTTGTTAAAGTAACCGCACGTAAGGGAGGTTCACCTGTCGTACAAACTGTGGTTTTCTGTTTACTTAAGCCTTAAATAAAAGGTTATTTTAACATTTTTTAGACTCTGTGATTAATTTCAGACTAAGCAGTAATTCGCTTCATGTCTAGTAGGGCTCAGCAGGACTTTAACATAAGCTTCAAGTTTATTGCAGCCGATGTCTCAACAAAATTAAAATTATTCGCTTCAAGTCTAGTAGGGCCCTGCAGGACTTCTAGATACAACAGAAATCTACAAATAAGTTTATTGCAGCAAGTACTTGACCAAATTTAAAATTATTCGCTTCAAGTCCAGTAGGGCTCTGCAGGACTTTAACGCAAGCTACTAGATACAACAGAACCCTAAAAATAAATTTATTGCAGCCAGTACCTCAGCAAAATTAAAAATATTGACAAAGATATTTGTCTGTTGTTGAATAGTTTGATGATTGCCTGAAAGCTAGCTATGTAATGTGAATACACATACATTATGGCACATGTTGGAAACGCTTCGAAAAGCATCAGGGTTGTACTTTAAATTATACGTCCTAGAAATACGGTTGTAGCATGCACAACTCACACCAACTTTAGCACGTTGTGTAGAACGTTCTTAATACCACATGCATTTCGAAAAGTACCAGTATTGTGCTTTGAAATTTATATTTTCTGAACACGATTGCAACACGCGTCGTTCTAGTAAGCAGCGTAGAGCGTTCTAAATACAGTCATTTGGCCTTTCAGTTGTCCGCAAAAGAGTGGAAACGTACGTTATTCAAACTTTGATGGCTCTAAGTACCGTTGTTTTTTCACAATGCGAGAAAATATAGATTCTTCATTATTTAATTTCTTTAAATATATTACAGGGCTCTATTATTTGGTGGCAACAATTTGAAAAGTGAACCGACGTTTATAGCAAACCAACGCAAATGCCAAAATGAAATTAATAGCCCTTCTGGGCTAACGCCCTTTGGACTAATATCTAAAAAATCTGAAAGCATTCAGATTTCATATTACGCCGAAACGAGCTTTTTTTAAAATTAAAGACACGTATACGTTACAGGAGTGTTTGCGCTAATGCCACATTGGGCCAAAAATATTTAAAAATAGCATACCTTCAGAATTTCCAATAGAAATCTCGCGCTGTGGGGATAAAAATGTTTTATTCCATTCAGTGTTGTCACTGCCCTTTTTGGAATTTTTGAGTTTTTAAATAAAAAATTCGTTAATGTTTTATAAATTATGAAATATATAATAAAACAAATTCGAAATTCATAATTCTTCATAATTCATAATTCATGGGCTTCCAGGTGCCCATGTTCGGGTGGAGGATAAAATTATTCGAAATTTGAGGGCTCTAGGTACCGTCGGTTTTTCACAATGCGAAAGTCATACATACATTCATGGAGATTCTTCATTATTTAATTTATTTAAATATAATGCAGGGTGATAATATTTAGTGGCAGTAATTTAAAAAGCGATTCTACGTTTATAGTGAAACGACATAAAATGCGGCTTTGAGATTCATAGCCCTTCTGGGCTACCGCCCCTTTGGGCTAATTAAAAAAAACTATGAATTATATATATAACTGTGAATTCTGAATGAACGTTTAAATGTTAAATTTACTATAATGTGCTAAATCGAAAATCTAGCTAATGAATTATTTATCTAAGGCGAACGAAAGTAACAAAAGTGAATATATCTGCACTACCTGCTACTCATTTTCCGACGATATTCGTATTTATCCTATATAATTCGAAGTCATATTATTCTTAGCAATCATTTCCTGCTATTATAGGCAATTGTAAATATATACGCATATTTGAATTCTGACATTTGAAGAGTTTCCCTACTTCCTCACGTAGTGGTGAGAACTCTCTTAGATGTATAAAATGCTTCGAATTTAAAAACTTCAGATCTGAATAACTGTTTTTTTACTTTGATCTCAGCTGTCTCGGAAATACGAATTTCAAATATTCCACTAACTAAAACACGAAATAGTTTCATGAGAAAGGGGTTGGAAATGCTTCGTAAAAAATAACTCCTGCCTTTGAAATTTTTCTTTGCAAAAGCTGAATATTTAAAATCTTCTGAAAAAAAAAAAAAAAAAAAAAAAAAAAAAGTTATCGTTGATAAGGTTGAGGAAGGGAACAGAGTGGCTGAGAACCTTGCGTAAAAGGAAAAAAAAGAATAAAGTCCTGTCTCTAAAGGATTTTAGGGCTAAACACAAAACTAAATTTATTTTTGTTTTTTAAGATACCAAAGCTAGAATTTTTAAAATAGCTTAAATATTTTTTATTTTAAATGAACAGAAATATTTCTGATGAAGGACATTTTCTGCGCCAAATATTTCAAAAAAGATAAAAAGTTTTCAAAAAGTTTGAAGTTTTTTTTTCTTTTGTGCAAGAAATTCCTCATGTATTCTTTAAAGAAACAAATAAGTAAGTTGATAAAAAATTCAGTGCTTAGAAATTCTGGAATGCAACTCTCAACTTTGGTGTGTCACTAACAACGTCAACTGGATTCCTTTTACAACCATCGGTTAAAATGTGTTATTAAGTTAAAAAATATGGAATTGTATGAATTAGCATAACAGAGCAACACCAGAAAGTGTGAGAATTCTGGCAAAGGCTATGATTTGAAATATTTTACAAGAAATGGAAAATCCTCAGTTTCGAAATGGTAATTGAATACAGTGACTTTTAAAGAGTGCATTTATTCTATTGTGGTTTATGCGACGAGAAATACTCCGTGAATATGATTAGAATTTATTGATAACAGTTATAGTAGACCGAAATTTGATTCAAACTGTTTTCGATATTGGCTCTTAATTACAGACAGTTTTAAATTTTTGAAATCTTATGCTGTCAAATTTGATGGTGACAAAAAAAAAAAAAAAATTCTAAAAGTTGTCCTTGCCCAGTATAGCCACTAAGCGGAACATACAAAATTAAATTGTTTTTCAAATTTAATCGGTTTGTTCTGCTAAGCAAAGGAAACAAATTGAAAGAAATAAAATGAAGCATAAGGTCCTTACATTGGCTTTCAAATTTAATCGGTTTGTTCTGCTAAGCAATGGGAGCAAATTAAAAGAAATAAAATCAGTCTTTCATAAATTATTTTTAAAAATGTATTTATCATGTATTATTTAAAAATGTATTTTATTTAAAATACATTTAATTTATAGTATAGTTTACTAATAATTTTATGAGTATCTGAAGTATTGTAGAAATTGTTAAAATATGATTCCAATGCCATGTACTACCTCTGTACAGCTATTTTTAAACTTCTGCTTTGCTACACAATTTTTAATGTTTTGAAACGTTTAATAGTAAACTTTATTTCGAAGTGCTATATTGCAATTTAAATTTTCCAAATTGCAATTTGTTTCTTCTCTTTCCATCACCGTGCCTGAATATACTCAGTCATCACTGCCCAGCAGTTTAATAAACACGCTGGTTAGCAAAAGAAATTGTCGATTCTCTATTTATTATGTTGCCATTCTACAAGGCAGAATGTTTGTAGTTTATATATTATATTATAACAGTACATTGCTTGTTAAAAAACTAAGCGGTTTAAAAAAAAAAAAAAAAAAAAAACTGCGCGATGATTTAAGATGATGTATTTTATGAAGAGAAATTACATTTAGGGTTCATATAACGCAATAATATTCTTTTTTATTTCAATTTTATATTTTTGTTATTGCTAGAATGATTCTATAATATCATTTTTATAAAATGCAAAATAAATGGAACTAATACTGGAAGTATTTTAATTTTATTAAAAAAGGAATTCTCTCACATTCAGAAACAATCCCTGTTTTATATTCTTCCGCATCATTGCATTCCTTTCGAGTGACTTAAATTTTAAACTTCGGTCATATTGTCAAACCAAAGTCTCAGATTCAAACAAGAATAAATTTGAGATGGAAGAAAAGAACTACCAGCAAAACTGCGGCTAAGCAATTTACTTCTTTAACCTTTCCTATACTATAACTATAAAACTCTGTCTTACCCTTATATATGAAATTACTTCATCCTTAACATACTAGGAAAATATTATTCTCGAAATACTCAATTTATTCTTAAATGGCTTCGGGAAAATAAGAACTGTTTCAATTTTCTTTTTCCAGAATATTGCTTGGAACGGTTAGATAGCATTTTCAATGCGGTCCAGGATATGGGGCATGCTTTTAAAATATCTGACTTCTCTGCAGAAGATTTCTTCCAGTTTTCTTTGATAGCTTTCACGAATGTTTCTTTTCTCCATATTAATTCTAAATCAAAATGGAGGAAATCCGCATTTGCTGAAAAAGATATTCTCTACTTTTTTCGCTCGGTGCTAAATGGTGTGATGTAGAAGTAGTCCAGTTATGGGAAATGAAATTTATGCCAATTGGGTTTTTCTCCATACCATGAAACAGCTATTTTCCAATAGCAAAATTATTAAAGACAGCAGTTAAATGCGCTGACGGTGGAAACATCCGAAATATCAGGCAGATAATCCTGAATTGAATTCGCAAATCAAAATCTCTACGTAAGTATCCATTTTCTGTAACTATGCAGCTTTTTAATGTTAATGTTCTATTAATTGTATCGAAATAAATATGTTAATAATTATAACTACATATTAAAATAAATTAATGTAGAAAATTATTAAAATTTACAAAAAGATTTAGGTACAGGTATTTCGCTCATTAATGTTGGCACTTCACTAATGATGGCTTTTGATGTCCAGATAGAGCTTTTCGATATATAGATATATACAGATATAAATAAATGGAACACTGTATTTTAAAATTTTATTAATTTACAAAGTTCTATAGCTCATAGGATCTGGTCTTCTTATAACAGCATATAATTAGACTAGACCTCTAAAAAAGAGCTAGTAATGTAATGTGATATATGAACGTGCTGCAACCCACCTGGCCGATAAAAATGGGCCTCATGTTTAACGCAGCACAGCCAACACATAAAAAAAAGACGGTGACTTTTCACTTTGTCTCATAAATGCCAGAAAGACAAAGAAAGGGTATAAAGGACCCTTTTATTAATCTAAATAAAGTTTAACAGACGGCGCCAACTTGTGCTTACAGAAGCCAACATTTCTGGCGTAAAAATCAAAGATAATGGATAAAATTAATAAAGTTAAATACAACCCAACAGCTTCACAAGTTAACTATCGCGTAAGCTGGCTGTGCCTTGAAGTCCGCGTAAATAAGCCTAATGGTAATAATAACTCAACACCGCAGAAATATAATAGGTAGAGAATCAAAATTAGCAACGTGAACTTCAAGCAGTCATAACACGTTTTGATTTTACTCTCGAAAACTTTCCTTTAGGTATTCCCTTCATTTTACATAATTTGAATATCTCGCGAGTAAGTAATTTAACTTAAAATAACGTGTTAGGAAATTAAAAAGAACTTTCAAAGTTAATAACAAAATAAAGAAATATTATCAGGAGCTTTTATATCAGCAAATATTTCTTGCCGTGTGGCTTATATATCGAATTTAAATACACTATGGATGTCATTCTATTGAATCCAGTCTATTAAAAAAATTCATTTATTTCACATTCAGTGTCGATGCATCAATACTGTAGAGCCATTAGGTTATTTTGAAGCTGGAGACATGAAACATGTGCAATGCCCTCGCCGGAAATCGAACCTGGACCTCTAGAATCTGCTACCGTTACACCACGAAGGCATGTTGGACGGAGGGATAAAATAAATCATATATTCCTCCTTTTAAAGGGAGACTTCAGATTACGGGAACTTATCCCCATGTGCTGGTGGTGACGAACTATTGCCCAGCACCTTTTAGTTAGCGCCCACTGTAGACTCATTAAGTTTCTTTTTAAGTCAGGAAACTGAAGAAATCCACAATGCCCTTTTTTTCAGGGAATCGAATCAGGACCTCTACAATAAGCGCCGAGTGTACATCCAATTATAGCAAAAAAGCATGTTGGAAGGAGGAAGAAAATATCTTACAATGCAATAATCTTAAACACTAACTTTTCTACATAATGGAAATGAATAAGTAAAATAAAGAGTAAATGGTATTTTTATTTCAACATATAAATATTAGTTTCACTAAGACGTGGCTTTTGTGATTTATTTTATTTATTTATTTTTTGTATGTCCCGTTTCTTCCATCAGCCTGCACCAGCACGCAGATTAGTTTGAGTTTAAATACAGATAGGATTTGTTAATTAAAGAAAGCAACCAGCTATTATAGCTGTTTAGCCTGAGAAGAAATACCGGCTAATTAGACGACCTATACAGTGGTGAGTAAATTTCGCAGACACGACCCTTTTGTGCGATGTAAAACCATACCTTAAAAAAAAAATTTGAGCATCTGCTAATTTTCCAGAGCTGCTATTGTTATGCTGCTGACTGCCTTTTCAGTTACCGCCTGCCTACACGAAACGATAAAAATCTTCTCAGTGACGCAATAAATTTTCTCGTAAATTTGCAGCCTTAACAGCAGTTCGCCTATAGGACGATTTTCCCCTGAAGTTGCTCTGAGCTACTAAGCTGTTTGGAAAAGTTAATGTTAATTATTAATCGGAAAGATTAATGTTGTTAATATTAATGTTTGGCTGGAGGTGTCCTGCGTTTGTGTAAACATGTATGGAACTTACTTGAGAATAAACATATTTCGCAGTTTTGTTCTTGTAATTAATATGGCAGACATTTAATATCTTGAAAAATTCAACCAAAACAAAGCTATTACCTACTAGTTCGTCGTTTTGAGGTGATAATAATAACTTCATCTGAATAGAAAAGCAAACTCAAACTGAGTGCACTTTAGCACATAATTTCCATATGCAGTCTCATTGGTTGTTGCCAAGTGAGTCACCAATGACTTTGTTTCCCGTCGTGCTTACAGTCATCATCATCACTGCTGGCGCAGGCGCAAGCAACATAATGCTGCCACTTCGGCAATACGTTTCACTGTGCCGACAAACTGGTTCAGGCACTACAGAATAGGAAAAAATTCTTGCTCCAAAATGTGTTGTTGGGTGTAAACAGGGCTTTACAACACAGAATTAGAAACCTCTCTGCCGCACTGCCACTTAAAATATTTGAATCATTGAATCACTGCAACTAGCTTTGACTATTGTTGATTTATTTTAAGTTGTGAATACGAAATATATCTAATAAACTTTAAAATCTGCTTTGACATCTTGCTCACATCACTTCTTTCTCGCCGACTGTCAAGCATACGTGCCAGCAAAAAACGCAGTCACTTCCCTGCTGGCACGCTGTCGTGCCAGAGCGTTTTATCGTTCATTCCTCTGCTGTCATATATTTGTGCCAGTGTCCTGGAACCGCTTTTGAAGATCAGAAGATGGCACTTGTGTCCATTACTTTTAACTGAATGTAGTTTAATGATTCCTGACCTTCAGTCTGCATATTCTGCGTATTGTTGGTGTCGGTTGTTGCGGAGCGGAGAGAATGCGTAATGTAAATAAACTCGGGTCTTTAACTCGCCACGTGATATAACCATTCGCGTTTCTGAAATCCCTTCGAATCTTTTTTTTTTATTCTTTTTTCGCTACTATGTAGGCTTTCTGAGGGTTACTATATGAGGTTCTATTACGCTTCATTGCTTTTACCTCTTATATTTCGCCACATCCCTTTTTATTTTGGAAAAACTTGATTTCAGTTAATTATGGCTAGTAGCTGTTATTTATCAAACGAAGAACATACTCGCATAAATGAGCCAAATAGGGACATGAATGAGAGTGATGATTTATTTGGTAAAGAGTTAGAGAGCGTTATTTCTAGTGATTCTCACATGGATATTTTCTGCGATTCCTTTCGAATCCCATCCGTCTCGAGAGAACGTCTTAAAGAAAGACGTGCCGTCTCGAAAGGGTTAAGTTGCATTAAAATCTTGTTAGTTATAAAGAAAATGATTCTTCGAATGAGGAAAGATTATGCTTGAAAACAAATAAGAAATGGTACAGAATGAAAAGAACACTGCCACTTTCAAATTTCTCCCTCATAGAGATTCTATGAAAAGCAGTAGAATTCGTTGAATTAAGTTCCTATAAATAAATTAAAAATTTTAATTTAATAAAAAGTAAGAACACACTGGCACTTTCAAATATCTCATGCTCAACAGTTCTACACAAAACAATGTTATTCGCTGACTATAAGTTACTTAAAAATTTTAATTTAATATAAAATTAACATCTATTTGGCTATTGTTACAAAATAAAATACATAGCATTTTTTTAAAATTTTACTGCAATGATAATACAGGAAGATGGAAAATGATGCGATACTAAATATTTTATTTCGTAGAGAGTTGTACTCACATTTCTCTCTTCATGTTGCAAGAATGGAAATTGCTTTTGGAAGATAACACATTTCGATTTCGCAAAGCCCAAGATACGAAAATAGAAAATTCGTTATCCCAAAAAGCCTAAAATCCTAAAAGCTAGATCAACTCTGCCTTTTCTCTAGAAGATAAAATGTGTTTCACTTAATAAAAAATTCAATACAATGAAGAAGAAAATGATAAAATACGAGCACTTTCTACATAGAAGAGAAATGCAAAAATCTTTATCCGGAGGATAATAATTTTGAAAGGAAGAGTATAATAGGAAAAGAAAGAAAAAAATCACTTCTCTCTCAAACCGAAAAGCGCTTTTCGGAGCATTCTGAATTGTATTCGAATTTTATCATGTTATTTTATTTTCTACTTATTTACAACAAATGTGCTTTTATTTTATACCGTGCAGATAAATGTGCAGCCTCTAAATTACGTAAATTAAGTAATCTACGATAGGAATGTAATTTATTAAAATAAAGCATTCTAAAATTACCTTCTTAAGAAAGAATATATCTTGAGCGAGACCTTTTGAAAGAAACTTATATTGTGTTCACGAAGCACGTGGGTAAAGAATACAAACATGTCAATATAATAATAATAATAATTCGTTAGGCATCATATTTAAAACAGGGAGTCTTCAAGTATACGACGTAATCGGACCATTTGTGGCCTAATTAGTCTAAGAAACATTATCCTGAATTCATAACATTTCAATGGAATTTTGACATATTGTTTTACTTATTTTGATTTAGCCATAATCTAAAATTAGACATCCTTCAACTTTAATTTAACAGGTGATTCAAATGCAGAGTTCCAGTGTACACTGCGAAAAAAGAGGACTGTTCTATATCTGCTTTTCTACTGGCCGTTTGACGAAACTCAGATTGCGTTTTTCATGTCTCGAAAGCGCAACTTAGGATATGTATTAGATTTATATATAACATTGTTCAAATATAGGTATTTTCTGAAATGATACGCACACTTTTTTTCCATATTTCGGTTATACGACTCAAATTATGCCAAACTCCTAAGTTTTGTAAAAATCGCACTAGTAGTGTTTTAATAATTAGCTCTCAAAATTTCAGTTCCTCAATGTTAATTCAGTTTTTATTAATATCTCTTTTTTATGAAACTTATTTCATTCCTTCTTATACAGTTCGAAATTTAAGTTCATTCCAAAAAAAATCCACCAATTATTTATAATTTATTTTTAAAATTTGTATTTTTAAATAAATTTATAAATTTTTCGAAAAACATTTTGAATTATAACCTGTAAGATTTTTACAATCATCTTAAAGTATATGCATTTTTAAGCATACCTGAAAAAATTTGAGCTTTTTATTCAAAATTTCCAAAGATATATATGAATTTATATATTGGCGCGTTTTGAAATTTGGCATGTTTGTTGAAAGCGATAATAACGAAAATGTGGTTTACGCACTTTGTTAAAATTATTTGAAAGTAGGAACAATGTGATTTTTTCTCTGCTCGTCCACAATGTAAAAACCTAGGAACGATGTGACTTTTCTTCCGCTTCTGTACAATGAAAGGGAAAGGAAAACAGGTTGCCATATATTAGGAAGTTCGCCAAGTGAATTATTCTCCGTTCAAGCTGAAAAAAATGCTCCAAGTTAAATTTTTGAATTTCTCTGTAAATTTCGCACCAAATTTTACGCAGTTTAGTACTATTTAGGCCTAAGTTGAGTCGCAGAATCGAAATATGGGAAAAATTGGTATGCTATTTCAGATAAAGTCCCGTTTTGTGTCAAAATACCTATATTAGAACAAAGCTATACATAAATTGAATATATGTAACCTAAGTCACGCTTTTGAGACATGCAGAACGCAATTTGAATTTCGTTAATCAGCCTATTAGAACGCGAGAACTGTCCGCCCCTTTTTATTCAGTGTGCATTTAAGGAAATAATCGGAAGTGCTAAGAAGTTTAATTTAAAAGCATAGCATTTAAGAGCATTTATTTCACACTGCTATCAAAAATTACGTGCATAAAAAGCACTAATTCCTCAAAATATGTTAAATGAACAAAAATTGAAAAATCGAATATAAATGCACTATTTTCTTTTAAAAGTATCCAGAATTATTCATGTCAAATACGCTCATAAAAAAAGTCAAGTCGCCCAACGGGATAGTGGTTAGTGACTTTGAATACCATAACGTAGGACATGGGTTCGAAACCCGGAGAAGACGTGGCAGCTGTAAATGTATAGTGTCTTTGCAGCATGTGGACATTCTAATTGTATAGCCACCGAACGTCCTCTCGTGTGGTTTGGTCGTAAGGAAAGAATTGTGAGAAAATCTCGAACCGCCCTCCCCGCGGTGCTTTTTCTCAAAAGTAGGGTGGAACTGGGAAACACCGTATTGCCCCCAATACGGTGCCTAAGACATACACAGTTACAAGCGGCATACGAAATATTGTACTCCTTGACACGATAAAATTCGCGGGCTTGTTCTGAGTAGGTCAGACCTATTAGATAGTCAAAACAATAACGTAGAAAATCATTTTCAAGGGGTTTTTCGGGGCGAGAGTGGGGAGGTTTTTGATGACATCTAATAGCAAACCACATTTCTTTTTTCTTTTAGTCTTCACAATTAATCGTTTTAGGGACTTTGCTTTAGGGATTTTTCGAACTGCCGAATGAAATTCAGTGGAAAATGGCATAAAAAATTTTATTTTTGCAATTAAATTCCTGTCGCAAACCAATATGAAACGTTTCTGAAAGCATTTGAAAACAAAATGTTACTAAACACAGGGGTAGTTTGGTACTGTAAAACGTTTAAGAATGCAAAATGTATGTCGCATACGAACCATATTCTGTGGAAGATCACCTATTTCGACTAATGAGAAACACATAAATAAAGTCAGAGGTTTGGCGCTCAGGGGCCATCTTTTAGCAGTTAGGAATACTGATAGCAAGTCTATCATTTGAATCTCGACAAGTAATTTTGTAAGAAATGCGGTGTTCCGCTTTTCGAGGTTTTCCACAATTGTTGGATTTTTGCGAAAAGCTGTAGAATGTTCAAGTGAGTTAAGAAAAAGTGAATACTGCTTAAATTGCATTCGGTGGTGATGATATATAAATCTATGCTTTGTTAACGAAATACCACAACGATCATGTGAAAAATGTTCGAAAGATGAAGCTAGACCAGAAAGACAAGTCAAATTCGGGCAAAACTGAAGGTAATTTTGACGTTTAATTTTCGAGTTTCATCGTGATATGCATAATGAATTTCTACCGCTTGGTCAAAATTTGAATAAAGAATATTACACTTGAGCATTTTGCGAAGTTTTTATGAAGCTGTTTATAGAAAACAGCCTGAATTGCGATGATAACATGTGTTCAGATCGCGATTATGCACTACTTATGATTATACTTTCAAATTTTTGTGCAAAACAACACAATATTACTATTGTCTTTTTCGCTGTTAAAACTCTCGCTTAATGTTTGAAGTTTCAAACCTGTTGACTCAGGGAAAGAAATTTCGCTGAGAGATTGTCAAGCAAATGAATTTAAAACGAGTAGTTGCTGGCGCACAAAAACTGTCCTACTCTTCATACATTTTATTGCAATTAAACGTAGCTCTTAAGATATTTAAAAACTACGAAAGTTGTTTTTGAAATTTTCAATTTCAGATATTGGTACACTGCAACAAGAATGAAAAAAAAACAGGAAAGCATCCTGTCTCTTAAGAATTTCTTAATTACCAGATCCGTCACTTCACATGAATAAATGAACATAGACGGACCATGAGAAAGAAATCTATGCAAATATTAACTGAACATTTCGATGTTTCTCCGTAGTTCTGACTCTTCTCACAAATCAAATACCTTTTATTGACATCATTTTTTTTTTCCTTTCAGAAATAAAAGTCTGAGAATCCTTCCTCTAGCTTTTCCCAGGAGTCTCGTAATTTCGAGAACTGACATGACATCCAACGCAAAAGAGAGCGGGGGAGGGAGGGAAGCGGAGTCTTAGTGACATGCCTTGTGGTTATTTGATTTTAGCAGTCAAGCCCGGGGTTTATCCGAATGTCTTGCAAATTCTAGGTGACGCTACCTGTCCTCCACACGAGCTTTGTCGAGGATGTGGCAGAAGGAGTATAAGATTCGAATCTTGCTTTTTATCATTTCGGTTTCAAAGGAGAATACATCTAAATCTTAAAGTGTTTTTGCATTGTATTGTGTTACTAGATGATAGGCACGCGAGTTGTATCTGAGGTTTATTGACACTGTTCGTAGTTTCACGGGTTGTTGTATACCAGATACATATGTTAAAGTGTCTAGATAAAATTTTATTCGCTAAAAAAAGAATTGAATATGCCAGTTTTTTTCAGGCAGATATATGTTCTGAATAGCTAGCTTGATATTTTTTCAAACATGACTAAAATCAGTTGAGTTTAAAATATTTATATTTCATTCCATTAATGGCTGCACTAATTTTTGATTGAAGCAAAAACGAACAAAGGTAATTTTTTGACGCATTAGAGTATAGTTAAGAGGAAAAATGTAATAGGAAAAAATATTTATTTTTACTGAAGGTACAAAATATTGCGAAAACGCAGTGTCTCTCAAAACCGATTACTTTTGGGATATATGGAAATCTTTGAAACATCCGATATCCAAAGGCATATAACATTACAAACAGTTATCGTTTGACTACCACAGTATTGGCATCTTTTTTTTTATTGACTTTTTGCTTTCGATCATTTAATTTTTGGGATTTTCGCTTGAGGCTAAATTTTGAAGAACCATAGTCGGCCAAAACAATAACACTATTTCTATACATCGCAATAAAATTGCCCTGAAGGTCCATGCTCTCCATATATTTGTTGTTATTTATGACGAATTTAGATTTGTTTTTTTTTCTTGAAAACCTCTTGGTCACAGAAGGCGGATAAATTGTATCTAGTTGTTATACCTATGACGGAACTGTCGCTCCATCGAATTACCGCAACACCATGCTCTTTATAAAATGAGATATCATTAAGTTCACGTTCTTCGTTTTTAATTTCGTTTACAGGTATTATAAAACCATTTTTTACTTGGTACTCAAGAATTCCTCCAGCCGCAGGAAATTTCAGCTTATTCAACTTTGACAACATGTGTGACGTACAAAAGTTGTCGGAATATACGTAATGATTTGAAAACAAAACTTCCAGTTTACAAAAACATCTGTTAAAACATCTCTACTAGTCCACGATCAGGCAAAGTCTTTGAAAATTTTTCCTGAATATATGTGAAAATGTTATAAGTACTCTTCATAGGAATATAAAACATCAAACTTTGTACTCGAAACGGGCGAGTTTTTCTATGAGAAACAGTTTTCAAGAACGTCTACACAAATAAGATGTTGTTTGCTCATCTATAGAAAGATGTGTTTGAAAACAAAACCCTCATACGACATGAAAATGGTACTTAAAATATTTAAATAGAGGCAAACCTTAGCCAGTTTTTCGATTTTATCCAATCCTTTATAAATGACACTTCTTTACTCAACATCAAAAATCGTTGTCTCGGATATTCGTTATTTTGGAACGGTTGTTTTGTGGAATCTGTAAAAGAAAATACGACTGTCTATGAAAATCTGTCTATACTCACAAAAACACTGCTTTGAGCTGACGTTGGGTTTTAGCAATATTTCGAAAATTCAGATTTATATCAAGAAAAATAAAGCGATAACCTTATCCTTCGACACCATGATACAGACTAATGTTCCTAGAAGATTGTTGTGTCTTCGTAAAATTATTTGATTGGTAGTACTTTCTGTGAGCAAAACTTTGCAAAAAAGTACCAAAAGGAATACTTATAGTTGCAAAATGTTTTATGTAGGAGAAATTTTTTTTGTCTAGAAGCATTAACGTATTATCGACAATGTACAAAAAATGTCAAAGAAGAGACTGCACAGAAGACGAAAAAAAAAATGTTGTGACTAATGTTGTGAATACGCGACGTCGGTTGTTAATGCGGATATAAAGTGTCCATGCTAGAGGTACTGTAAAATATGTACCTGAATATATTTGTTTTGTTCTTTGTATACTTTATTTAAATACACATTTTGTTATTACAAAGAACTCATTGTAAATCTGAATATTTAAAAACTTGTAGTCTTTTAGCAGTACTTAGTACTTCCCTAAAACTTGTTTGCAAATAACGGCGAGTTAGCAATCTAACTAAAATTAGCTTTCATGGGCACAAATCCAAATTTGACAAATTACATTTTACAGCTTATGATATGCTAAAATGAAAATAATTTATAAAACTAAAGGATGGCTTTCCTTTCGACAGTAACTGAGGATAGTTAGAGAACTAGCCTTGATTTCCATAAACATCAAAATCCAATCCTCTGAAACAATATACATGCTTTTAGCCTTTGATAATCAATACTGGGGAGAATCTTCTAGCCTCGGTTTTGGTTTATGTGATTATGGCAAAGTACGGGAAAGCTGTCTGCCTAAGATGAAGGATGCCTTCGTAGAGGACTTTCTAAGGGCTTGCTATCCTCGAAAAGCAAGGTTATGATGATAACGTAATCGGCGTTAGCAACTACGAAAAACGCAGTTATTTAATTATGAAAAAGTTTCAAATATTGATAAATGACAAATCGTTTTCGGGTTTCATAAAGTGGTTTTCAGATTTCTTATACATTACAAAAAGTGACTGATTGTTTCAAGGTAAATAAAAATGGTGCTTATTGTGCTTTCACATTAGATTATAATTTTATGAATTTTAATTCAAGATTATTATAGCTTTGCAGCATTCATGCTTATGCGAAGTTCTACATAAAAATCTGCAGCCGAGAACTTAAGATGGAGACACCAGTGGCCAAGCTAATACATCAAACACTGATACTTTGAATAGTATTCAAACTCTATTGAAAGGGCTGACTGAATAGACACTTAAATTTTTTACCCATGTGCAACTTGGATATTAGCTACGTTTCCTTATAAAACCCTTTACAAAGGAATTCTTCTGGTTAAACAAGTAGTCCATGTTCTTTGCCCTTGTAAAATTAAATAAAATTACACTGAAAACTGATGGTGAATTTCTTTTTTAAGTATGGGGCTTCTAGTTAACTCTAAAATTTAGTTACAAATGTTATTACAACTAAATTTAATAGGGACCAAAAGCAATAATGCAATAAAAATCTTGAATTTTATTTACATGTTCAAAGAAAAGTTATTTACAAAATAGACATTTATTATTTTAAAGTAAGCGTAGGGAGATCAACAACATATAAGTTTACATAACATGTATGATAATATGTTATCTAATCATCCACATAATTCCATGTACTTATGAAGGACACACATATCCTTTTACTTTTATAAATAGATTTTTTAACACAACGTATATTGTAATAAATGTCTAAATGATTTGAAAATTGTGAAAGTGGTACTTGGAGCTGTATAATATATGATTATAATTGTTTTTTTATTTTAATCCGAAATTCTATTTACTGTGATGAATTAATTTATATGCGAGGATCTACAGAAAACTGAATAGCAAGTCATATATGGAGCCCTAAATGTTTAAATGGCTGTTATATAATCATTTATTAAGTGCTGGAGCTCCTACTTTAAACTGAACTATGGAATTCCATCCATTAAAATAAAAACTGCTGTATAATAATCAATTACACTTTTGTCTAAACATGACAAGAATTAAAAACTAAAATTCTATTTGTAAAATGAAAGGACAGTTATGTAATAACTGATAAGAAAGAAAAATTTCGTTATATCTCATGTATTCTAGCAAGAACATAAACATAAAAAAATAATTATATGCAGTATGCTTCCTATCACTATCTCATATTTGATGATAATTGAATAGTATTTCACGTGAGATTCGATAATGAAATAAATGAGCTCGTATTATAATAATATTTTAATTTTTCTTTTCTAGTTTAATTCCTTTTTCGGGAATACCTTTTTTTCTACATCTATATATCCGAAAAGATGGTGAAAAATACTAGCATTTATGATTATGTATGATAGCCGTTCTACCATCGGATAATCCAAAGACCATTTTATGTAATATTTACTCTTTTTTCTGATTAATTTATGACTAAATTATATTGAAGAAACGGAACCAAACTCACGATCCGAAAGAAATTCTTACGATTAATTTGTAATACTTTTACTGAAACATTGACATCCAAGGTGGTCCGAAATGCTAAACGTAAGTGCATTTCATAATAACTGGTTAAGATCCAAAGAATTCTCCTGAAGAAAATTATGACTAAAATGTGTCTGCAGAAGTATCAAAGAAAGCACTTAATGTGTTTGTAAATTTATGTATAATCGTAAAATAAGTAGCAGATTATCCGCAGTGGGAAACTGCATTCTTTCGTTCACCTTTAATGCTTTTACTTAAGATTTACGGTAAAGTCAAAAATCACTCAGTTTTAAAATAGTAAATTTTAAAAGAGCAGCTAGGTTTTGCTGTTCACATACGTTTTGATACATTTTATGTTATTGTATATAATTGTATAATAACATAAAATATTATGTATTGTATTTTATAATTATTGTATTGTATTGTATTGTATTATTGTATAACACTATGCTATTGTACAATTGTGGTTAAGCAGTTATCGAAATTTATGGGTATTTCTAAAATAAATCAAAGTTTAAAAATACAGCAAAATGTAATTGATAGTAAATTATGCGCCTGCAAGCTGCATGGAATTCAGGCCCTTATAATGGGGTCGATATAATAAATGTTGCTCTCAAGAGCACATGAAAGGACAAGATTGAATTCTTAGAGCATTGGAGTGCATCATATACTTACATTTACCGATATAAAACATCTTCACATTTAAAACGATCCTTATTTTTTGAATCCGTTTTGCAAGGGAAACAATCATTTAATACAATATGACCTCATGTATAGTAACGATGTGTGCATATATAAGTTTCCAGAATGCATGAAAGCCGACATTCTGTAGAATACCTAGGCATTTTATAAAATAATAACAACTGATCTTTAATATATAAAATAATTGACATTTAACACATTTCCCTGGCATACTGAAAAATTCTAAATGACAATTTGCTCAAATGACAAACCGGCAAAGTATGATATGAAAACGAATTCGGATTAAAAAAATTTGTCACTGCTTCTTTGGGAGCTGCTGTTCATGTTCCTATCCTTGCCCTGGCGTCGACAAGGGACGAGATTATTTCCGCAATATATTGCCAGTTGTAGTTGTATTGAGTGTGACAGAGAATTGTTTCTACCCACTTAGAACTTCTGAAAGAATTTTAGAACAAATTTCTGCGAAATCACGATTCACCTTATGTCCTAAGTTAACTGGAATTGAAGATGCTCATGACCCGGAAATTCCTGTTCTGTCAGTTGCAATTGTCCAGTCCAGAGTTACTTTGTGTCCTAAGGTGGTAGGAATTAAAGATATTCATGACTTCGAAATTTCTCTCCGACCGTTTACAGTTGCTCAGTCTAGGGGAACCGACCAAGGATTCGTCAAGTGTTTGAGTCAAACAAAGTGACAAAATAGGAAAGGTGTTTGCTTGAAATAAATAATGAAGTGTGATTCAAAAAGTTAATCGAGCCTACGATATTGCAATAAGTAGACTAATTTTAATTTGTTATGTGAAAATTTTGTTTACTTTATTAAGAAAAGCATAAATCTTGTTTTGCATAGGTTCCATTTTATTTTACGTATTTTTAATAAAAGTCTTTTATTGGCAATCTTTCATTATTTTTTCAAAATATCATTTGTATTTATGAAAATGCACGTCTTTTAAATAATAATCCTATCATGACCTTTTTGAAAGCTTTGCCTAAATAGCATTTGTAATTCTGTAGAATGTCTAGGTGTTATATACAGTGCCTAGAAAAAGTGCATGCATTGCTTAAAAACGCCAGGGATTCTGTAAATGCCTAGGTACTCTCCAGAATGTCCGAGTTTCATACATTGCCTGTAACTTATATACAGCAAAGTATATATGAAGGTAAAAAATATAAACTAAGTATAGATGTTGAAGATATTTTAAGAAAGGAACATTTAAATATTCTAAATATCATAACATGCGGTGATATTTAGTGAATACTTTTATCTAGAACACTTCACTTTACGACTTTTGGCATGTCAGGAGACAAATGCTATATTATCTAATTTTTTTAAATGTCAATTTCGGCTTTAAGATGGACATGATTGTTACTGGAATTTACGGTATTTACTGAAAAAATAGCCTTATACGAAAGTCACTCTGGCATTTTTGAGATACACATAGGTTTTTAAAGTTATACTAACGAAATTTTAGGAGTGTTTAAAGTTCCAACATCAATGCACTCCTCTAGGCGAATTTTCCAAACACTAAATGCCTGAAACCATTTATTTCTTGGAATCGATGAAAAACATGCATTTATAGCATCATAAATCTCATTTTCGGCATGAAAACGACGCCCAAGTAAGTTCTTTTTTAGATTAGAAACTAGCCAAAAGTCACATGTGGGTGGATGTTTTCTATTACTCTGATGTGTTTATGTTCAAGAAACTCAACTGTCAATCTTACTGAATGAAAAGAAGCATTGCCATAGTGGAGAATGAATTCTCTAACATTTACTTCTCGAAGAATTTCTAGAGGGCATTTAGTGGCATACCAGTTAACTGTAACTATGTTCTTTCCTTTCAGCTTGATAACTTCGACCATTCCTGTACTTCTGAAGAAAACGTCATGCATTACGTTTTTCACGGCATGTTGTCAAGGCACGCCCACAATGGTTCTTCAAAGTCTGTTGCGTTACTTTCTTGAAGAGCTGGAACCGCAAAAAATAGTATGTATGTTTCGTCACCAGGCAGAACTTTGGAAATAATGCGGTGGTCACCATATTAAGGTAATTCAAGGGTTTCTTTACTGATTCTGACATGGCCATCTTTTTGGTGCTCAGTTAAATTACGTGGAACCTAACGGAAAACTAGTTTTTTTATGTGCAATTCTTCATTAATAATTTCATGTATGGTTGCGGATCCAATGCTAAGTTCCTTCTATATCATTTGGTAGACGCAGTGATTATCATTGATTAACCTTTTTCGTAGGGCAGACATATTTTCTGGGATTACTGCTGAAACCTGCCTTCTTATGTGTTCATATTGAAAAGAGTTGTGACCTCTGTGAAATTCTGTAAACCATGTGAATGAAGTAGCACGAGATGGAGTTTAATTTCTAAATGTTAATTGTAAACAATAAACTCATTCTTCATAATTTAATCCCACTTTAAAATCATAGAAATTATAGCGCGATAATGTTCTCGCGTCAACTCCATTTTTCCATCTACCTAAAAGTTATTCTACGTTAAACTACTTCCAATTAACAAATAAAAAATCATCTACTAGGCTAAAATAGTTCATATCTTCAAACTAAGTGTTAATTTTTTTCCGCCATTTTTCGTCTGCTTGTATCTCAAAAATTTTGTACTGTCCTACGTATCTGCGATTTTTACCGATGTATGTATTCAAAGTAATATATTTAAATGTAGTTGTAAAGATTAGAATTAGAATTAAATTAGAATTAAAAGTGTTCATTAATAGATTTGTATTAAGTTTAATAATAATTTTTGTATTAAGTTTAATAATAACATAATTTATTAAATTAAAACTGTAATATTAAATATAATACTCCTTTAATTTAAGTAATATTTATAACAATATTAATAATTAAAACCAAACTCATTTCTGCCTGTTCTTTCAGTGATGCATCCAACTAATGAGCTGCAGATAGGTTAAAGCTAGAGAAATCTAAATATAAATGTTTCAACTAATATTCTTATTCACCATTCTTTAATTATGTAATATGTATATGGCATTTCTCCCGCCTTCTTGATATGCCTTCGTGGTGTAGTGGTCAGCACACTCGGCGCGTGTTTGAAAGACTCCGTGGTTTGAGTCCCGGCGAAGGCGTTGCTCATTTTCCCCATTTCCTGCCTTCAAAAAGTATCTAATGTCTCTACACATGTCAATGCTTTTCACTTTCATATTTTCGTAACATAAGCATTTCTTTCTTTTTGGGTATTTAAATTGTACGCATATTACACAGTTTTAAATTATGAAATGAATTAATGATTTATTAATTAAACTAATTATTAATTCAAGAATTAAAATATAGTTATATGATGAAGGCTAATATTATACCAATACGTATTACACTTCTAAAATAAGTATTCCCAAAATCAGACGCATGATTTTTATATTCTTAGCAATGGAATATATAAAGAATTTACATATGATTGGCATGTTTGTCTATCAGTTGTTTTTCTAGGTAACAAAACTTTAAGCGTTATTATGAAGGATAGAAATATCATTCCATATTCACATAATTTCTAACATAGCTAGTGAATTAGTAATCCTGGAACTCAGCGCTCACCAGCGGCCGTGTGGTAATCTCTCTGAAGATTGGTAGTTAGGTCCGGGGTTCGGATTTCAGTGATCGGGATGGCTGCATGGGGGTTTCCGGTGTTTTTTCATGTGTAACGTGTGTACGAGCCAGTTTCTCTTCGAAAGTCCACCAACGAAGGCATCCCTCTTAGGCAGATAGCCGTCGAACGCTTTGTTTTAATGAAATAAACCAAACCAATCCTGGAACGCAGCATGAGTGAAAAATTCTGACGAAAAACACTGAACGTGAATGAATTCTAATTTTCATTTGTTCGAATGCAGATACGTTCTTTAAAGTCAGAAAACATGAGAAATAACTCCGAGAAAACAAAATATGTGATATTCGACCGTGAGTAATCCAACATAAGAAATCTGACCAAGGATCTCCAATAATCGAAATAAATCTTACACTTGCTATCTATACGTATATTTGCACCATAGAATCAAGCACAGCAGCATGATAATTCAATGATGGTGTGATAATTCCTTATAATTTTCACCCACCAGTGGTCGAGCAGCTGAACACCTTGGTAATTGGGTCCGGTGTTCGAATCCCGGCGAATGGGTGGCTGCAAAGACCTTTTTCGAAGTTTTTCCCATGTGTAATGTGTATACGAGCTTGTTTTTCTTAGAACGACCTCCACGAAGGCACCACTGCGCTTAAGCAGATAGCCCTTGCATGCTTTACCGTAATCAAGTAAACGAATCTAAACCAAACCTTATAACTTCCACTTCTTAAAGAACGATTGAGGAGAATTACGAGAGTGTAGACTAAATCAGGGTTGTTGAATAATATTAATCACTTTTTTGTTAAGTTATAGAGATTTATTATATTTTTTGTTTGGCCAAGGAACATGAATGTACCCTCTCTGGGATTCGAACTAAGGAACGTATACTGCTAGCTGAACATTAATTCATTTACATCCCAAGAAAACGCCTAGGAGAATATGGTGTTTCCATATCAGATCATCTCAAGAATGTAAAACCTTATATGTTAATATTCAAGCGCTGATACACAAAATACGCCTATATTTCCAGTATTTCGTGCTACATAAAAGCGGTTCCTTGATTGAGAAATGTTAAACTTGGTTTTTGAATACTGGCCAAAACAGAAACCCTGTAGGAAATGGTCATTTCTATTTATCAAGCGCTAAGGATACTAAATTGCATGGAAAGAGCGAAGTAACGACTACTTTCCCTTTTCTGAATCCCTTGAGAAATCTAACTCGGTATTAACCAGAGATTTTCGAATTCCGGAAAGGATAATTTTTCATGTATAGCCAACCAGATCTTGTTTTTCTCCCTTGGGATCATGATAAGTTGCTCTGTTCACCCTTTTCTGTTTTCTCCATCACTCCTTTCATTCTTTTTTTACATTTGTGGAACCCCCTTAACTTGTAAGAACTAGTAATGCGTGACAAATGATGCAGCATGATCCACCTTTTGGCATTCCTATCCCATCATGCCTCTCATGTGGAGCCTCTGGGTGGAAGCCAAAGAACAGAGTCCTGAAGCCATAGAATCACGTTCGGTAGTATTTTATGAAAGCTGTATTAAGCTTTTGGACACGTTTGCAAGAGAAAAGAGTTTTCAGCTTTAAAATTCATATTATTCCTGTCTGATCAGACATATTTGGAGGGTATATTCTATGAACTATTTCAGTTTCTTAGAACTCGTGCCAATGCATTAAGATGTATATCTGGCAGAAAATCTATATATTTTATTGGATTTCCTCCTCACGGAGGATGATTCAGAAGCAAGATTTTATTACAGACAATGCAGGATATTCTAACGAATGGGTAGTATAAGCAGATGCCTCGATTATTAAATTTTAGTTCCACCAAAGTATATATTATTATTTATTACTAAATGCGAGCTTTTGGTCACACTTAGGAAGATAACATTCGTGTGTCTTGCGTTAATTAACTATAAACCTTTTTACTAGTAATCTTACGCTTGGAATATTACAGGAGGCTCTGATTTGTAATGTAACTCATGGCAGAAACAAACTCCTGATGATTTTAAGAAGTTCGCAGATTTTTCCACACTTTTTCATGAGCTACGTTTCAAACTTTATCATTCTCACTAAATCTTTTGGACAAGAAAAAATATTTGTTAAAAAAAAAATTTCACGAACTAAATTTCACTTTCACGAAGAGAGTTTTTCTTTTTTTTTTTAGTTTATAGTTCGATCTTAGATCAATAGGATGTTTGGACATTTAAACTTAATCCACTGCTTATTGTTTTACAACCGACAAGTCGCACATTTTAATAATTTGTTTTTATAATGGAACAAAAATTATAACAATGACAGTTAATTTATATCCTTATTTATAAAAACAAAATGTTTATCGAGATTCAAGAAACGAAAAGCGTTGATATTATGAAAGTGTGTTGTTAGGTCGTGCTTATTCGCAACTGCCTCTAAATTGAATTGGCGATAGTTTCACGGTCGACTCGATAATACATAAGTACCGATAAAAGCGTTTATCCAATGTTTCTGAAGTCTTAGATTTGAAAATGCCATATCAATAATGAAGCGTTTCAAAAGTATCTCATCTTTATTTAGATATTCCAGCTCTAAAGTTTAAAGTTAGTTTCCGATTCCAAAAATTAAAATTATTCATTAATTATATCGATGAAAATAGTTCATAAATTATTTTGAAAACTTAGGAACTAAGGATTCTAAATGGTAAATGCTTAATAAAGCTTCTTCAAAGTACATACATTTACTTAGTTATTGTAATTCTAAGTAATAAAAATTGTGTTTAATTGCATAAAACTAAAAAATAGATGAAATATATATTAAAAAAGTTGTTTTAGGTTATCTGAATATGGCAAAGCATCGAGGGCTCGCTGCCTAAACGTTTGCGTGCCTTCGGGGAGGACTTGCAGAGGGAAATGTATCCTATTCATGTTACACCTAGGAAAAAACCGCGAAGGTCAACTATGCAGCTAGCTCAGTTGCTTGGGTTTAGATCCAAACCAGATTAAATTACCAGAATTCAGCGGCCTTAACTCACTGTGATCTTAAGAAATTAATTGCAAGTTGTATTGCAATATTCTTAAGTTTGGGAATTGAGAATTGTACAACCTAAAGCGGTGAAATTTTCTTAAAGTATCTCTGTATTTGTTTAGGTTTTATAATTATTCATTATAAAATAAACTCTCATTACACGAAGCCAATAAGTTTAAAAAAATGTAAAAATGTGGTCATATTTATGAGACAAAAACCTAGTGAATATTTAATTTACTCTTTTGTAAACATTAGAAAAATTGCTAAAATGTAAGACGCAAATATAATTAATTTCAAAATTTTCAAATTTAAACCTACTTATATACAAATACACTTTTTTCGCATTGGTTTAATTTATGCTTCCGCAGGAGGCTTTTTAAATACAGCTCATATATTGCCATGAAGAAAATTTAAGCAAAAGTTATAACTACTGCCTGAATATGTGCACAGAATACACAAACGGCGAATGAAATTTAATGGGCAGATACTTCATTCACACTAGTAATTATATTACTAGCTTCTCTTCAATTTTAAAACAAATACATTCTTCCAAATTTAATTTCCCGCAGAGGGAATTATTTAACTAAATTTATGAATCTCTGAAATAAATTACAGCGTGTAATGCGAAACTTACTATGTAATAATAAAGCAAAAACCAGCACAAGAGGCATAACCTGTTTTCCTTCCCAGTTTTTACTTCTATGGAACATGCATCCATAAGGGCGTGTAAAATAATCCTTAAAAAGGGGAAAGCATATTTTATGGCGTGATATCTCAAACAGCGGCCATAAAATTAACGATCCTCGGCAATCTTCTCCATAAAATTCATCGTCAGACTCATGCTTCTGTTCTACATTGCTAATTTGCATATTTTCTATCTACTTTTGTTGTCTCTTTTTTTTCACTCTTTCGCATCCAGGATATGAATACGAAAGGAGGACACCGGTGACAGGTGTGCGCATTAACAATCGTAGGAAATAAAAGAGGGTAATTTCAAAGCATTGATCCTCAGGTTGTGCTTAAAAAATGTACTGCGGATTACTTGCATAATTTTCGAAGTCTTCAAGTTTCTACTGCTATTCAAATTAATATACGAAGATGTTTTTGGATTCCGAGTCTAAAAAACTCTATTTAGCTGATTAAAATTTGTATGTATTTTTACATTTTAATAGTTAAATCAAGTGCTGTCAAGAAGTCCATTAAAAAAATATTTGTTTGCAGATATTTTAGCATATAACATGTTAAAAAAGTTAGGTTAGATTACCTGAATCTCAACCACTGTGATTCTTAAATAATTAGTTGCAAGTTGTATTACTTTGTTTAAATAATAAAAAAACTCTTCAGTCTTGGTTCTTGAGGTAGTAATTTAATGCATTTATTCACAGGAGGCTCCAGATAGATCTTTTATTATCATGCAAATTTACAACAGAAATTATTGAATTAAAAATTATATATGAAGTAATAACAGAACATAAAATTTGGCATTTGAAAATAAAAAATAAAATAAAAGAAATTTTGTATTTATTCGCATATTTGCCCATCTTTTTCTACTAATTTTACGGCTTGAAAACCGAAAGCTGAAAAATACGCGGCGTAGACTAATTCTGAAAAGACGGTTTAACAATAAACATAGCTCACTAAAAAAACATACATAAAAACACACCGATGACATTATATTATGTGTATTCGCTAAATTTCAGTCATATTATTTTTATTTACACAAAACCCTTTCCTATTTGTGTGTATATTTAACATTGCTACCATAAATCAGAAATATCTAAATCAGGGATTTTCAGTTTGTTTGGTCATTGAAGAACTGCACCCCCCTCCTTTCCCAAACTCGAAAAATAAATATACATGTATTTAGATTTAAATAATTTTTAAAATTAATTTCTGATATTTTATAAATTAAACAAAAAATTGTAAAAAGAGTAGAAAAATATTAAAAGCTGTTAAAAATAATTTCTCATATCCTGCCTAAAACTAAATACTTGACAGCTAAATAAAAGGCTGACCGTATTCTGCCCTTGAAACCATGAAATTTCCCCTGCTAGAAAATCCCCTGGTTTAAATCATATATTGAAAAAACTAGCGTAAAAGATACGTAAAGAGGAGAAATATGTGAGTAAATATGGTAATTCACAAATTCATGTCTCACAAAAATTCAAAATAAAAATGCGAAACCTGTTTAATATGCATTAAGCAAACCTATTCATGCTGAAACCAGCATGAACTCATTTAGTTGTTGGTAAAATGTCCAAATGAACTAAGTATGTTTATATAAATTAAGTTATACAAATAAGGACCGATGTACAAGAGTGTCCTAGCATAAGAATGTTATTATTAGCTCAAAAGGGGCTATTCGTCTGGAAATGGGATTTTGTGTCGGTACATAAAAAACATAATTTCACCTTCCAGACTTTTGCCGTAAAATATTAGCACCCCACACTATTTTTTAAGACATTAAATAATAAAGAATCTGTATGTATGTTCCTCGCGTATTGCAAACACGGCGGTACCTAAAGCCGTCAAATTTTATATAACATAGTAATTCACCCGAACATTTGCACCTGGAAGCCTGAATTTTGAATTTCAATTTTGTTAGTCCAAATGGGCGTTACCACAAAAGGGCATTTTGCGTTGAATCACTTAAATGTGATGTATCACTTTTCAACGAAGCAATATCGCCCTATGTTATATTTTAATGTTATATTTACACTAGATAAGGAAGAGTGTGTATTGTTACGAATTTTCTATTTAGTTAGATTTTTTAGTAGAATTATACTTAAAATTGTTTTATTTCCCCGTGCAATGCAGCACGAGACAATATTTAAAGAGAAAGCTAAGCCGGAAATTTAAAACTACAGGAGCACGTGCATTTATCATTTAATAAATAGATATTTCGTAATTTATATACATATTGAATAAATGTAATTGACTGCTATGTTATCTGTAACCGTAATTCTACTCTTTTGCTTTCCAGAAATATCGAGAATCAGAAATTACTAGAAACTGACGCGATAAAGCTACAAAAAGTCAGACAGAAAATATCTCATCTCAGTTGTTCAGTTAGTTTCTGTTGTTTACAGTTCATCGAGATCGGATGAGCTTTCTCTTTGCATTGCGTTATATTTTAACGTTTTTAGTAGTTTAAAGTATAGCTACTGATTATGTAAGGTTTTAGTTAAACTAACCAAGTTTTATTTTAATTTAAATCTTTCTATCTCTTCTCTGTTTCCACTTCCCGTCAGAAGAAGCGCGCGTTTTCAGCTTATGCTAATTTTGAAGTACAGCCAAGTACTATTTAAAGCAGAGGTAGAAACCTCTTAGTGTGAGAGAGCTTTAGTCTCAGATCACGGTCAGTCTGCTCGACGTTCGCCTGACCAGCTAGCAGCTAAAATTATAAGCCATAGTGCTTACTACGTGATTGCATATTGAAATAAATTGAAGTGCGCTAGTATTAGTATATCTTGCTACGCACCCTTTTAGTTAGAGGCCAAACTCCGCGAATTGCTCTGTGAGCAAAGTTTAATTAGATTTCTATTTTAGTTTTAGTGTTAATATTATTTGATTGTTAAGTTCGACCCAAGTGTGGTCTTTTACTTTCTGTATCTCTCCCGAGTTGGGAAGTGTGTAAATAATAGTGATTTAATAAAAGAGGATTTCAAATCCCTTTCACGTGCAGTTATTCGCCAATACAGTATCTACACCAGAACATAGCGTATTTTCCGCTCCCTGTTCCAGTTCAGGACTTGAGAAGAAGAACCCTTGTAAGTACTTCACCATGTTTTCTAAAACTATGCACAGAATACTCAGTCCTGATAATTATATTGCGGGATACTGTGATATTTCTGACGAATATCTCTGACGAAAAATCCAGCGTTGTGTTATATTTCTTCTGATAAGAATAAATTTTATCAACCTTTTATTGGACTTGTGCATTCAATCTGTTACGAACCCGTAAGCTCACAACAGTATGTTTCTCGCACAGTGAAAAAATAATGACAACTAGAGTCATCAAATTTTGAATAACATAGTCCTCCACCCGTATATGAGCACTTGGAAATACGAATTTGGAATTTGTTTCATTGTCTATTTCATATTTTTTAAAACTTAAACAAATTTTTGATTCAAAACCCAATAATTTCACAGCTAGCAGTGGTAACACGGAATAATACATTTTTATCTCTAGCGCGCAAGACTGTCTCTCGGCTGTTCTAAAGATATGCTGTTTTTAAACATTTTTCGCCCAAAGTGGCGTTAGCCCAAATGCTCTTAAAACCTGGATGTAGCAAATGAATGAGTAGCAAATTACTTGTAGCAACGAAAAGGCACCCGTTTAAGCGTAATATAAAATATGAAAGCGTTCAGTTTTTATTTTTTTTAATTTTATTATTAATTTCAGAATTTGTAAACCTTTTAATGAATTTTTGATTAACAAATGCAACGATATGAAAGTGAGCAGTGGCAATACTGCTCGAAATAACATACTTTGGTCTCCTGCGCGTGGGACTGTTTATTGGATATTCTACATAAAACATATATTTTTTAACATTTGATAATTGTCAAAAACATCTTACATAATAAAAGCAAGTGTAATGTGTCTGTCTGTCTGTCTGTCTGTCTGTCTGCCTGCCTGTCTGTCCATTTGTCTGACCAAGCTCTCCAGCCAAATCTATCGCACGCAGGGACCTGGAATTTTTTACACGGAAGCACAAAGGGGCTGGCCACCAGACCTCGAAGCCCGATTTTCGATTTTTGAATTAGAAAAATTTTAAAAAAATTATTTTTTATAAAGTTTTTGTTCTTCAGTTTTTGTTTCTTAATTTGCATTATTGTGTTGCTATTATTGTGATTTGTTGCTATCATTTATTTTCAACTTATTAAATCGATTTATAACAATTCCACCATCATGACCGGACATGCTGCAGGCGAAGATGTGTTTATTTCAAGAATTCCTATAATCCCTTCCGATCTCCCGTTTCAGTTTAAGCGTCTACAATTCCCTGTTCGTTTGAGTTTCGCGATGAGCATTAATAAGGCACAAGGACAATCTCTCAAAGTTGTAGGGCTCGACCTCCGTAAGCCGTGTTTCTCCCATGGTCAACTGTACGTGGGTTGTTCAAGAGTTGGTAATGCCGATAATCTACACATCTTAGCTCCGAATGGAAGAACATTAAATATAGTTTATCCCGAGGCTCTCTAACGAAAAGGACAATCTAAAGAAAAATTATTGCCACTCTCCACTCTCCCAAACTAACTCTGACTGTCATGCTTTAAATGATGATGTTATTGTTTAGTGCTCTCTTGAGAGCATGAGCAATAATCCGAATGGTGCTGCTTCCCAGTGCTGCAGTACCAACAGACATTAATCGGTCAGGGGCCCTTGCGACCCCAGCCCGAGCTCCACAAACATACACAAACACTCTCCTCTTCTAATTCATTGTCATCTAAGTTTAACTTACACTTAAATTAAAAATTTAATTGGTTCTCAACTCCAAATTTCCTGTAAGCAGGATGTTTTATTTCATCCATGTTTTCGTTACTTTTTATTTTTTCTGTACTGTACTCTCTATCTTTCCCTTTCAACTCTTTCCTATCTTTGATTTTGAATTTTTTATGTTTTACTTTTCTTTAAACTTCAGACCAATGATTATAACCACATGACTACGGTTTCCTAGCATGTGCTAATATGAGGTCTGTTCTCATTTAAACTAATTTTTTAACAGATGGCTCATGGTTAGGATATATTGTTCCTTTTTATCGACGGGGAATGTTGTGTGTGTGAGGGGGGGGAAGAGAGAGAGACAGTCTACATGTCCTACACTACTATTCCTGCGCTATTCACTTATCTGCATTTTCTAAATGCACGGGCAACGCCGGGCGGGTACAGCTAGTTAGTAATAAAAGACAAAAAGAAACTTTTGTGAGCCATCTTACTAAGGAAATTGCACATTAATATATTAATATGAAAAAAGAAAGATATGGTAAACTGAAGAGATAGAAAAAAATGTGTGTCAACACTTAAACTGCATCGAGAAATCTAAACATATACTGCCATGCTGCTATTAAAATTTCGGTGATTTTACTGTTGAACTGTGTATGGAGTAAGTGGGAAGAAGACGACGTTTCATAATAAATGGGCCAAAACAAAAACGTTTGCAACGATGCTGCTACATAATACTGACTATGCTTTCAATGGAATCGGTTTTTAGCTTGAAGACAGCAACCTTCATAAAAAGCAGTGCCAGAATGCAAAACCGATTTTCATTTGTTTTGTTAATTAGTATAATAAATTAAACACAATGGTACTACGGTATAAAAAGGCATTACACTGACGGTTTTAGTTCTGGCAAAGACTTACTAGCTTGCATAAAGCTATCGTCAGTTTATGAAGGCCTGCATTGATTCTTACATGTTTCTTCCGATTACTACAGAACGTTTTTCTAACCAGTTTGTTAGGCTTAACCTATCAATATCAATGGGCAGCTGTAACTTTGAACGCTGTATATCTGTTAAAATATGGTGAAATATGTCTTTGTATGTCTGCACCAAAAAGCATACATTGCAAACATACTTGAATACTTGGAGTATTTCTTTTCTTGGGAGTTTGGTTCTAGTCTAGACGGAATGGAATAATGCCAAAAAAGAGAACATCCGCTAATTTCAGGACAAAATCATCCATAAACCCATTGCGAAGGAAGACGTAATTGTTTCCTTTTTATTAAAAGGAAACAATTACGAAGGAAGGAATTTAATGATGAAGGAAATTAATGATTCTTGAAGTGTTATAGTTTTCGTGTCCAGCAGACATGTCAAACTCAGTATATCGATTGGTCCAAATAACCACCATTTTTCAATCGTGCGAGCTACAAGGAGAAAAAAAGGTCCTTTTCATATTTAATGATTTATTTGCAAAGTAACAATTGAATAAAATCCTACTTAATCCTGTATTCCTTTAAAAGCAGAACATCAAGTTTTGGGAAAGAGATCTGAGAGATACCTCTTGTGTTTCTTTCTCAACACTTAGCATCTTACTAGCTTCCTGATGTCTGAAGACATGCTGTTCATCCTAAAAAATTTTAGAAAATCAAGTGAATGCCTCTTTGCTTTCGTTTTTGCATTGAATTTGAGTTCAGTAAGAAGTCTTTTCGAGTAATTTTCACAGACTATAATAGTACTAAATAATATAATACGTGCATAAACGAAAATAAATATTCTGGTTCTCACTAATCCATTTCTATCTTCCAATAGACATATATGCGAAAATTTCTTTAACTTATTTTATTTTCAATATTAAGAATCCATCCTTTCTAGAAATACATGATTACAAACAGAAAATTAAGAAGTAAAAAGAACATAAAAGCATTTGCTTCACAAGGTTCCATCATAAACAAAACCATTATTTTTTATTATAAACTATTATTGTAAAAAAGTCAATATTTTCTTACATTCAGCACAGTGATATGCCTAAAATAAGAACAAAAATCAGGTTTTAGCATTCTGTTCTTTCAAATAGTTATAATTTTAGCAAGAAATATTATCCAAGTAAATGAAAATCACAGACTGGCGTAGCTCTTAAATAAAACTAGGAATTTGTTTTTCTTGAAGATGAAAGATCTATGTGTTGTCCTTGATTGATTAAGTTTATTTTTTAATCGATGACACTCTAGGATTGTTGTTTTTCGTTTAATTTTAAGTTTCAAATCATAGTGTTCTCTTCCGTATATAGGAATAGTAGGGTGTAAAGGAACGGGACTTAAATATGTCTCAGACATGCTCTGGAGAAAGTTCAGGGCTTCTAAACATACGTAATACGAAACATTTGCTATGCCCATAGTAGTTTCCACACAGATGATTAATTTGGTAATGCGCTATTGTAACTAAAATGCGTATCTTAACAAGTAGCTTATTATTCTCTCTAACAACAGCAGATAACATGCAAACCAGGCGGTCAAACTATATTAAATTCAAAGCACGTATCTATAATTTCCTTCACTCTCGTAATGCCTCGCAATTTCGTTCGAGTAGGGGCGCTTTGCTATTAACTATCACAGCATGGCTCCTGGTTATTAGTGTTCGAAATTTAGCAGATTAATTGTTCAAGTCTATCATAACTATTTCCCAGTAGAGAAAAGGCTGTTTCCTCATATGTTGACTACGTTTCTTATTGAATGTATTATCAGTTTGTTAAGGTCATCAAATCATTGTAAATCGACCAAACGTGGAGTTTCCTTATCATGAATAATAGTTAAAATTAGTATATTAAACGTTTCAACCTTGGAATAACATTACGGAAAGCACAATACGTACTATTTTTACATGTGGATACAAAGACCAGTGGCAGCAACAAGTATTGAGGACTAAACCACGCTACTTGGCCGGCCAACGGGATAGTATGTAAGTACCGAAATACTTTGCATTCAGCGAAAAAGTTAGTTGTGATTTTTGTATTATGACAGAGCACACTAAAGACATTTTGTTTAAGGGAAAGGATGCCTACGTGGAGAATGATTTAAGGGAAAGTAGCTCGTATCCGCGTTACATATGGAGAAAATCATTAAAACGCCTATGCAAACAGCCCGTTCACCTGGAATCAAACTCATCTCGAACTACTGGTGTCCAGCGACTTTATTGCTCGGCCGCTGGTGTGCCATTGAGTAAGAGAAACATTTTAGGATTTTTATATGAAAATTGTAAAATTCAATTGTTCGTAAAAGTACGAATATAAGTATATGTTTGAAGACATCTAATTCGAATACTTATGTGTTAATTCCTTGTGCTATGAAACAGTACGCAAGTGTATTTAGATAGCTAAGCTAAGAACATGAGCTCTATTTACCAAAGGGGAGAAATGCTTTCATGAAGAAATTTCCGAGGAAATCATCTCTTAGTCACGTTATTATGTCACGTAACTCCATTACATATATGTAACTATGTAAGCGTTTCTTGCAGCCACCCAAATAGCATAAGAAGTTTCAGAGAAGTTTCTATACAGGTGCTTCTCTTACATGCCGCGAACGTTAGAGCAAAATGCTCTCATTCACATCTTTAAGTTACAGTTCTAATACGGGCAGTTGCACGTCAATTACTTATGTTTGTATTACTTTCATGTAATGTGCTATGAACGTTTGAGGAGAACATTTTTGGAACGTTGAGTTAGAATGTTCCAGGAACGATTTGGAAGCACATTTTTTAACCATGTTCGTATAGTACAGTTCAGTAATGGACATTCAAAACACTACTAACGTACTATTAAACATTTTTGTATAACATCCTAGAACCTTTATGTGTGGTTCTGTAGTGTTTTAGCAGAACGATCTGAAAGACTCAATATATTACAGTTCAATAAAAGACAGCAGAATGTCAAAGCCTGATAAGACTAATAATTCTGTGTAACACTCTTAAAACGTCTATGAATGTTCATGTAACGTACTGAAACGTTTTAGAAAACTACCAGTGTTGTGTGTTAAAATATACATCCTAAGAACATGTTTGTAACACACGCCCCATTAGCAAGTCTTGTTCATTTTAACACGTTTGTATCCTATGCTCAAAATCTTTCGAAATGTACCAGTGTTGTCCGTTAAACTGTACCTACGAAGAATATGATTGTGATATACACTGCCTTAACACATCGTGTAGAACACTGTATACACACGTAACACCGTCATAGAACCAACGACCATTTCTAAATGTTCCGGTACTGGGTCGGAGTTTGTACATCACGTGAAAAGACCAGCGAAAATTACGTAATAATTACAAAAACTCGCGTTTCACGAAATAAACTGGAATACATTACTTAGGCGTTTTGAAATAAATCAGCATGAGATATTTTGATTCTTTCTAAATTCGTTTCAAACAAGCGTGAAATCCAATGAGATGTAAATTTGTTAGCAGATTTGAAATTGGCTTTTCCTTAAATTTAAACGAAATCTTAGATATCGTGTGAAACGGAGAGCTTTTAATGAAATGAGGAATATCTTAAGATGAGAATGCTTTGATAAATAAATAGCTTTTCTTGGCTTAGTGAGGAAATTAAACTTTCTTAAGAGTACAAGAAGATGCTTATTATCACTTCAGTCATCTTTTAGATTCCTGTTTCTCGAGAAATAAGCGGAAACAGGAGAACATGCTTAGAAAGGCACTTTAAATTTGAGTGAAAGCTTGGCCAGATTATGAAGTTGCTTAACCAAAATGCAGATAATTTACTCGAGTCTTATCTTATTATCCGTACAGAAATGAATGAGTTTAGTCTGCAGAGGCTTTATTATAATTTATCTGATTACTGATAAGAGTTTCATATGAGTTCAAAAGTACAGTTCAGTGGCATTTTTAAGTAATAAGAATTTTAAATAATAATAATGACAACATTATGTTTTAAATATACAGCATGAATACTAAAGATATTAATTGTATATGTTAGACTACAAAAACTGTTAGCCATTTTTAAAGCCAAGAAACATGAAAAGTCAGTGATTCTTGCGCGAATTCGTACCAAAGGAACGAATATGGTAATAAAAGTTAGGATTTTGATAATTTTGTTTTTCATTTTTTGAGTGTTTTTCTCTTTTAAAGCCTTTTTAGGATATTTTTTGTCATTTCCGAACTGTTTGATACATATTCTAATAATAAAACTGAAAAATAACAATGTGAAAACTTAAACACTTGCAACAGATGATCTTTCACTTTCGGAAAAATTAAGAAGCATTTAATCATTCACTGCAATTGCATATTTCTGTAAGGCTCAAAATTCGGAATAAAAAAACCATGTGTAATTATTTGGGTCTGAGTTCATATGCCGATATTTATCAGTAGGATTATTTTTTTATTGTTTGTTTCTTTAGGATGACGTTACAATTTAAAGACATATTTTCCATTTTAACTTGATTTTCTCAACATTTTAAAAGGCGTTTTCAGAATGCTCTTAGGTCATCAAATTCTGGGCCCAGCCTATTTACATCGCGAGAAGATGCACAGAGTAATGAAATAATTTGGTACTTACGCATTAACGCAAGTACCGAATCCTAGATATTATAGTGGATAGGAGAGATACATGGTGTGATACGGAAAGACTCAGGTTCGAATCCTGGAGAAGGCATGGAGTATTTAAATGTATTGTGCTTTGGTAGTATGAGAGCACTTTAAATATGGCAAGCCCTCTCAGTGGATTTGTGGTAGGGGTGGGAGACCCTAGGACCATAGCGCCGGAGTGCTCGCCCCCAAAATTGGGGTGGAAGTACAAGTCCAACCTGCTAGAGGCTCTGGTAGCCATTTTTACATGAAATTTATTGACAAGACAACAACCCGTTCATTTAAAAGAACCTCCACCAACGCCCTACAAGTTCTGGCAGGTGTGACTCCTTTGCCACTTCAAGCCGAAATTGAAAAAAGGACCTAGGAAAAATTGACCCTAGGACCAAGCGCCGGAGTGCTCGCCCCCCAAAATTGGGGTGGAAGTACAAGTCCAACCTGCTAGAGGCTCTGGTAGCTATTTTTACATGAAATTTATTGACAAGACAACAACCCGTTCATTTAAAACAACCTCCACCAACGCCCTACAAGTTCTGGCAGGTGTGACTCCTTTGCCACTTCAAGCCGAAATTGAAAAAAGGAGAGTCCTTTTTTCAATTGGCAAGGAGTCTTTTTTCAAGCCATGGAGTCCTCCAAAATTCTTCAGCTGAAGAAATCTGCAAGCTACGATGATATCATCTTCAATCCATAAGACTACGAGGATTCACCACGGAAATACATTAGACACCCGAGTAACTTTCTTCAAAACCTGCACTGCAATCTCAACAACCCTCCACCATCTAGTAAATTCACAGCATATACTGATGGATCGAAGATAGAGGACAAAGTAGGCTGCGGAGTCACTATAAATTCCGGAACAAGTACCTACATTGAAAGGCAAGGTGCCCTCAGACACAAAAACAGCGTATTTCAAGCTGAGCTTACAGCCATTGTGAATGCTATCAAGCTACTTCTACCAACACATACGTACACCATTCATGTGATTACTGATAGCCAGTCATCTATCTGTGCATCAAACAACAGTTCCCAAACTCACCAACTGCATATCTAATTCAGAATTTAATACTCAGCAGCAACAACAAATTTATAATATCGTGGACTAGAGGTCACAGCGCTGTGCAGGAAATGAACGCGCTGACCTCTTAGCAAAAGACGCAGCTACTCACCAAATAGGCACTCCAATCTCTATCCCGTGGGCAAAGTCAGCATTGAAATGCAAGCTGAAACAACTTGCAACCGCACAATGGCAACATCAATCGGACCACTGAGAACAAGGAAGACGAACATGTGAATTCCTCCCTAAAGTAGATGAAAGCATGACTTTGTCATCCTATTTTCTTTCCCAGTATATCTCGAGCCACGGCTCATTTCCACTCTACTTCTACAACAGAAACAAAGCCTTCTCTGACAGATGTATATGCGGAAGCATCGGAGACCCAGAGCACTACATCTTCAACTGTCCAATGACGTCTGTTCACCATATCCGTCATCCAGACAACCCAGGTCTAGAATTCAGGCGATTTCTAATCAAGCACCGAAAAACATTTAGTCAGATAAAGAACATCATCGACTACCTCCACAGACAAGGACTCAATATGTGCCACCCTTAATCTTATAATCCTCTCATTCTGCAATAATTTCAGAGTGCCATTGTTATCTCCACCAAAGTGCCTTCAATCGTCATTCATATCTGTGCCTTACCTCCATATCAAGATATTGTATCTATTTATTATTACAAACTTTATTGTAACTCAATAAACATTACCATCACGAACTGTAACAATATGCAACTCTGTATATCCAAATGTATAACATCTGTATGATTGCATATCACCTTTAATTCTCAATAAATACGGAAAGATAGTACACCGGGGCAATACCATTTTTGCTCATAGCGAAGATATGGTGCCCCTGTACTTGAACCTGTCTTGTCCTGACAAGACAACAACCCTACAAGAACAACAAAAATGCTACTTATTGGAGTTTGAGTAAGGAGGTAGCTAGTTATTTCTTGCAAGTCGGCTGTTTTCGTGAAATTTTTAGAAAAGGCTCACAAACTATTGAAAGTTATCGGAAGTATGCAAACATTATCAATAAACCAAAGAAAACACACCTTAGAAACTTAAAATAATAAAAAAAATATTAAATAAGGATTAAAAGATACATTAAAAACAAAATACTTGATTTTGTTTTTTTATAAATTTTACGTAATATTTTCCGCTGTTTTTCTTTTCGTGTACACAGCGATCTGAAAGCACTGAAGATTTGCACGAATACGTCATCGCGCCCAATGTCGGTATTACACGGTGACTATGTAATACGTGACATATCTTCATTGGTCTCCTTAACACATATAAACGCTACATTTCATGGCTCTCTTTAGCCATTTTGCCGCAAAAAGGCTGTATTTCTGAAGAAAGTTAGCTGAGTTCCTTCTTTTGTTACGAGATTCCAAAAGCACATCTTTTAAAATTGAATTTCAGGAAAAACATATCCCATTTTTTTATAAAAACCCTTAGATCTTGGAATAAAAAAGAAAAAAAAGCTAGACTGAAGAACTGTTATGCGTATGGTTGCCTGAAGAATATTTATGTAAAATGTTGCCAGAGAAATTCTGAAATTTTCCCATTCTGAAAATTTGGCAACTTTTCGCATTATTTCAAACTGAGATAATACGTAAGTATCAGTAATTCTTTCAGGATTTTGAAGTTTCTACTTACAAAGAAATATACTCTGTATATTTCAATACTTTTCTTATATTCAGTGAAGTTGTTGAATGCATTTTGCCTCGAATTTTTTATTCTTTTTCTGTATCCTTTGTTGAAACTTGAAAAGCATTGCAAAATATGTAGTTTTTTCTACGGGTTATTAGGATATGCAAGGTTACAGTCAGATAATATAAAAATTTGTAACACTTGTTTTGGAACTTAATCTGACATTTTTTCTTAGATATATTTTTAAAACTACTGTTCCAGATACGGAATTCTGTCTGAAAACTTTTTATTATTTTCTATTTTCTTAAGCATTTCAAAGAAAATTAAATATCATTGCATTTTTATAAATTCTAAGTTTTTTCATTAGATATTAAAAACATGACTATAAATCTATATATTTTTCCAAAAATAAGAATTATATTAAGTTTTAAATAAAAAGTAGAGATAGAAGTGCGCGGGACATCAGAATTTCTCCGTAGGTCGTACACCATAGATATGGAGCCTTCGCCAATTGTGCAGTTCCCCCTAACTTTTGAGGGAATATGCCCTGGGGAATATTGAAAGTTGTTATACCCTTCTTCCCCTGCAACAAACCTCTCGAAAGGAATTTCGTGTCGCCATGTGTTTTGAGTATCTCCTTAACGCACGGACACCTTACGCTTACAAGCATCCATACTTTACCCGGATTTCGAACCCTGGCTCATCAGTACGACAGTCAGCTTACTATAGAGGCTGAGCGGCTAAAATAAAAAGTAGTTAAAAATTACTTTTCACGGCTAGAAGGTGGAGCAAGCTCGCAGACAGAAGTACAGAATGAGTAATGATTAAATGAAAGGCAGGGGGTTTGAGAGACGGCTGCTATTGAACTTAAATTTGCAATTACATTCTTTTTGAAGAATGCTATTTTAGTATTATTATTCAACTATAAAGCTATTTAGCTTATTATTCAACTCTAAAGGAAAAGACCGTGATTAAAACTGCACAGAAATCCTATTTAAATCGTAAACTCAATTTATTCCATTAAAATAGCGATATTATTACGTATGTAAATTGGCATTCAAAATAAAACGGAGAATATTCTTCTTTCACATTATTTCATCGTTAAAATTGAATAAGTTTAGTAAATGTTTTAACATTAATCTAAAAATTTATTCTAACTGCTTTTGGCATAAATTTAAAGCATGAAGAAGGCAATAAAAAGAGTTTACTTCGCTATGAGCAATATAAGATGCACGGGTAAGTATATATGAAAGTAAAAATAACATTTTGGAAAGTTGTTAAGGCATTTAAAGCAGCATTAAGCATTTAAAATAGCTAGATAAAATATAGCTTTATTACTTTTTTCTTACTTCCTCTTGTTAAATCGCTTCTTATATTCTTTAAATGAGCGAAAATATTTTCCCTTTTTTATGACAGTGAAATGAGATATAAGCATTCAAGAGTCTAAATCATTCTGACACTCCCTTTTTCTCTGAATGTGTCTCCAAATGTTAAAATTGTTTTCTTTGAAGTAAAAAGTAATTTATCTTTATTATTATATTATGAAATTTCCAAATTCCTCGCCGTTTTTGATTGCATATCGAGAAACATATGTTCATGAATTATCATATATTTTATGCACAGATATTTTAT
>KK120892.1:210349-246391 GCA_000611955.2 Stegodyphus mimosarum | reverse complement strand
AATTACTATGTAAGAATTTTCGTTATGTTGTAAATAATACAATTTGGAAATTTTAAGAGATTGTACGATTTATTTTGGTTTAGTTTACCTTATTCATCAGGTGCAAAATTTACCGCATTGAGTTTTACTTCCTTGTAACGAAGAACAGGAAGTATTGTAATCGCGAAAAATATCGGGTATCATATTTCAATGAAAATATCCATTTCAACCACTCTCAAAGCCATTTGAACGATGTTTGTGCGTGACATCTGTACGTATGGACACAGCAAAGGTCCGATTTTACCAAAAAGGATTGTAAAATGGATTCAAAAGAGATTTTTTCTTGACGTCTAATCTCAAGTACGTATTTATGACGCATACTTCAAGAATTAGTAGGCGTAGAACGTTGAAATTTTGTATATGGGATTGGTAAAACATGTAGCTGTGCACTTCCATGATTGCTAGAGTTTGGCACGCAGTGAAAATTTTGCGACTTGTACTAAGGTGATTGGAACAATGCATTTAATGGCGATCTCTATTTTGTATCCCCTAGTTGATGTTTTACGTTTCTCTTGTCCAAACCAATGAAATATTTCCGTATAGCCACCCGAACTAAAATGTGGGACATAATAATTCTTCAATAGCCGCTCATACGGGAAAGTGGTTAGTAACTCTGACTGCCGTACCGAAGGGCCCAGTTTCGAATCTCGGAGAAATCATGGACGTAATTTTTTTACCTTTCCTAAGAAGTAATAGTGCCCCACCTATTACGTGCCTGCATAATTAAGTGACGATCACTTTCGGCCTTAGTAGTGGCCAAAGCTCATAATGCCTAGTTTTCTCTATGGGGGTAAAGAATTCTTCATTATCTGCATTTAGTGGACTGGGTTTCGTACTTCTGCTTAGTCGCTCTTTATCCCCTTCCGGTACGATTTAATAATGAAAAACTGTGCATGAAATAACCATTTAATTTTTATTAAAAAAACTTGTTTCATTTCATAATTCTTACATATTCTTAATTAATATCCATTTTTACACATTGTTAACCCCTTCCGTTATTATGACGAGTCTAGCTCGTCATCGGTGTTTCATGCCATACGCCAGAAGGTTCCAGAAGGTTCACTATCATCACGTATTAGTCGCCTAGCACGTTTTCGCTTCCTTGGTAATATTTCACTATCATTACTTTCATTATCAGTATCAGGTAAATGTACACTTATTTCTTCTGATTCTTCATAATCGCTCCAATGACCTTGACCTTCGTACTCTGTACTACTCTTATCCATTATGGTATTTATTATACAACACGTTTTTTCTTTTAGCAAAAATATATATCGACCGATGTTCACACCAACAGTTTAGAAGAATGAAATCTTACAGACTAACAACAATTTCGCGGCGTCTTGTATCAAGAAATTCTAACGGTAAACAATATGTGATAGTGATATGTGATATTTCCACAAGTAACAAAAGTGTTGCCAAATTCAGTACAGTAGAAATTTTAAACTAAATTAATTATCACATTCAACAGTAACTTTAGTCGCATGACGAGTGTAGCTCGTCATTGTGCGTATGGCATGAAACACCGATGACGAGCTGGACTCGTCATAATACCGGAAGGGGTTAAGAGGAGAAGAGTCCAAGTATTACCACATCTCTCAGTGCCTCATCTCGGTGCTTGAGTGACTAACATGCCCAGAGCAACTGGAACATTCCTGGTTCGAATCCCGGCGAAAGCACACGTGCGTTTTCACGTTTGTTACTCCCAAAAAGCAAGGTATCTCTACAAGTACAGAAATGTGCAAACTTAACATTTCATGCAAAAGTTAAATATGGTGTTATTAGTTCATAATTTTCATATACAAGTACCTGAATTCGTTTGCTAAAAAATAAATGCATAATATCAGGTGAACTCATTTTATTTAAGTAACACAAGATTAAATTATGAAACTATAGCATGTTGTGTACATTTTATATCTAAAAAAGGCCTTGCGAGTACAGTATTGATATCTGAGATGACGACTCAAGCATTTCGCATCAATAATTGAAGATTGTTTCCCCAAAACAAGAAGAATCGGTCTCGTACGTACGACTGGCAGCAAGAGGTGGAAAAGAAGGAAAAACAACCCCAGAAAAATATCTTCAAAAACTCCTGGCTTTAATTTTTCGCTTTTGCTCCTAAACCGTTTGATTTAATGTCTCTTCGCTACCATAATTCTGCCAATAAAAGCCCACCTTTATTTTAAAAGTGACAGTATCTGAGAATCGCTGCAGATTCCACCTATAAATCATTGCTAAGAAAGATATCTCTAAAATGGGTTTTTCCTTTTTGAAATGTGAAACTGGAACTCTGCTGTATGATCACATAGTGGTACAAAACGTGCTGCATATACGTTCATTTGTATATTTGGATGAAAATAATAAAATTAAAACATAATCTAAGCAAATTTGTATGTCATATGGAATTACGAATAATGATAAAGCATAAATATAGCAAAATTGCTAATGCAATTATCCATTGTAAGAAACAACTAAATGAAAACTATATGTGGTATTCGAAAATCTCCAGACAAACCAAACAAATGCAAAAACCAAACACGTGCAAAAAGTACTTCAAACAAATAACAAACACAAAACAATAAAAGTAAATGTATTTTAAATTCCTCGTAGTATCTTCGCCAGCGAGATAGCGGGCTGGCTGCATGGGCGTTTTCATTATTTTCCCCATGTGTAATGTGTAAAGGAGCTAGTTTCCCTTAGAAAGTCCTCCACGAAGGCATTCCTCCCCTTAAGAAGATAGCCCTCGAGGCTTTGCCATAACTTACATTAAACAAAAAAAAAATAAAACCATCAGGGAGATAGTATACTGAGAAACGTAAAAGAAAAAACCTGTTTCTGATCTGACAAATGCACCAATAAAATTAATTTATATATCCTTGATATAAAAATAATTCAATAATTAAATTAATGAATGTTTTTATTAGCCCAACTCTTACAGAAAGGAATCGCAAAGGTATTTTTCGCAAATTTGATTAAATTAAGCAGTAAAACAAAATGGAGCCAAAAACAGAAAATTTAGTATGAACAGAATTTAAAAATTTTTTCAGTGTGTACCTAATCAAATTGCCATAATTGGTATAAGGGCTGTACTAATAAATATCATATCTGAATAATATAATTTTTGTTGGTAGAATAAAGCAAGAACGAAAGTCACATATGAGTATAATATATGAATACAATTATTATAATGAATATCTCTTAATTAAATTCAAACAAATACACTGCGCAAAAAAGGGGGGACAGTTCTCTATTACCCGTTCTACTGAATTGGCGAAATTCGAATTGCGTGTTTCACGTCTCGAAAGAGCGACTTAGATTTATAGCATTGTTCCAATAGAGGTATTTTGACACAAAATCAGACTTCTTCTAAAATGACATACCACTTTTTTTTCCGTATTTCAATTCTACGACTCAAATTACGTCTAAATATTAAATTTTGCAAAATATGGTGAGAAATGTACGGACAAATTTAAAAATTATTATGAGGCATTTTTTTTTCAGTTTGCACCAAGAATAATCCACCTAGCGAACTTCTTAATTTATAGTAACCAATTTTCCTTTATTTTTTTTCATTGTACACGAGCGAAAAAAAAGGTCACGTTCATTACTTTCAAATAACGTAAACAAAGTGCGTAAACCACATGCGGCATTATTATTGCTTGTAACGAATATGCCAAAATTTCAAAAGTCGCCAATATGTAAATTCATGTATATCTTAGGAAATTTTAACTCTAAACAAATAAAAAGCTCTAATATTTTGCATGTGTGCCTAGAAATACACCTACTTTAAGTTGATGTTTAAAATTTTATAGGTTGTAATAAAAAATTATTTTGAAAAATATATAAAATATTTAAAAATACAAATTTTAAAATAAATCATAAAGGATGTGCCAATTATATTTGGATTAAGCCTAAATTTCGAAGCCTGGAAGAAGGAATCAAGTGAATTAAAAGAGAGAGAGAAAGAAGTATTAATTAATATATATCAAATTCAATTAACATTGAGTATAATTGTTCTTAAAAACCACTCGTGCGTTTTTAGAAAACTTGGCAGTTTGGCATAATTTGAGACGTAGAATCGAAATATGGAAAAAAATTGGCATATCATTTCAGAAAAAACTCCGATTTTGTGTCAAAATACGTATATTAGAACAATGGTATAATATAGCTAATATATATCCTACGTCGCGCTTTCGAGACACAAAAACCGCAAGTTGAATTTCGTCAATCGGCCCAGTAGAACGAAAAATGTAGAATTGTCCCAGTTTTTCAGCAGTGTACACATTTTATTAATTTTTATTCATACTTGTCAAAAAATAAGTAATCTTATTCACGATTTTTTTTCACAGCGTTCAAATTCTGCACATTTTCTTCCCATTCCTGTAATTTCAAATGCTATTATTAATTTATAATTCAAAATTTTTTTAGATTTACTTAATTTATGTGCAAACCTTGTGCACCTTTAAAGCTAAGAAAATAATTTTAAAAATTGAATTAAAATGATTTTTTATTATAAGGATTGAGTTTATATATCATTTTCAATGCATGGCTTTGAGTTCTATTTTTTGCTCTATACTACTTACAAAATTAATATAATTTCAGATTATAGTATATGTTTACATACACACATTTAAAAAAAATCCTAAAAGTTTTCAATTATTCTTCTTACTACATTTTTAATCCAAAGGGCGATAGCCCGGAAGGGCTATTAATTTAGTTTTGGCATTTTGGGTTCATTAACTACGTTGTCTCATTTTTCAAACTGTTGCCACCAAATTACAGCCCTGTATTATATTTAAAGAAATTAAATAATGAAGAATCTCCATACATTTATGTATGTTTCTCGCATTGTTATAAAACGACGGTACCTAGACCCATCCAATTTTGAATAACGTAATCCTACTGCGAATATGGACATCTGGATGCCCATATTTAAAATCTGGAATATGTTTTATTAGCGATTTCATATTTTGTCAAACTTTAAAAAATTTTGATTAACAAACTCAAAGATTTCAAAGCGGGCAATGGCAACACTGTACGAAAAAAAGGCATTTTTATCTCCAGCGCGCGAGACTGCGTATCGGAAGTTCTAAAGATATGCTTGTTTTAAAACTATTTTACGATAGTGTTGTTGAATTCAATTTTATGGTTTAAGTGCGAAGAACATGATATTCAATAAATAAAGGTAAAATTTGGATTCTAAATTCGTTGTTCCTTTAATTTATATTAATTAAGTTTACATATATATATATATATATATATATAATAAAGAATAAAGAAAGCAAATAAAACAGTTTACCAAAAAAAACACTAAGTTTTCACGTTTTATATTATGCCTAAGGGGGAGTTTGTTTCATTTACACACACATACACGTTTCAAGAGCATTTGAACTAACGCCCCTTTTGCTAAATATATATAAAAACTACATATCATTAGAATTTTCAATAGACGTCTCGCGCGCTGGAGATAAAAATATTTTATTCCGTATAGTTTTGCGACTGCTCGCTTGAAATCATTGTGTTATCTAATCAAAAGTTCGTTAAAAGTTTAAAAAATATGGAATAGATAATAAAATAAATTCGAAATTCAAAATCAGGGTTTCCACGCGCCCCTATTCGAATGAAAGACTACCATTATTCAAAATGTGATGGCACTAGATAACGTTGTTTTTCCACGCTGTGAGAAACATACTTACATTCATGCAGATTCTTCATTATTTAATTTCTTCAACTATAATACAAGGCAATAATATTTGGTGGAAACAATTTAAAAGTAATTTCCCGCTTTCAGGATTCAACACAAATACCGTTTGGAGACTGATAGCCCTTCTGGACTAAAAGCGTGCTTATTACGAAGATACATAACCTAAATCTGGAAATAAATTTTCATAATAAATGTGGAAATTAGTTTACATTTTCCAGTTAGTTTGATAAAATGTTTTCACCGAACAATATGTAGTATATTTATGACTATTCCTTAATCCTCTCATTGTATTCCTTTACTTGCGTCAACTGTACAAGACTTCGTATATTAGACGGTATTTCAAGAAACCACTAAATAAGATAATAATAATTAAGTATTAAACGAAAATGAATAGTTTGATTCTCATAAATCCATTACTTAACTCAATATTCAGTTACTAAATAAACATTTAGAAATTTCTTTAACTTATTGCATTTTCAACATCAACAAGATTCGACTCCTTTTAGAAATAATGGTTAAAAACATATAATTATGAAACAAAAGGACTGAAAAGCATTTGCTTCACCCGTTCCTCCATAAATAAAACTGCAAGACAAAGAAACTTTAAAAAAATATTATTTCTTTAAAACATTATTATTTCTCTAAAACTCAATGCAGTAACAAGCTTAAAATAAGAAACAAAATTCAGCAACTGCATCAAATTACTGTTCTCATATAATAACTTTTCTTATCAAATGTAGTTCCTGCATCGTCTTTACAGAGTCGGCTATTTTCAGCACATTTGGAGGACAAAATCTTTCCATTTCTTATTTTTAGCTGAGGCTTAGCGAGATTTAGATCGTTGGTTTTCAATTATATCTTCCAAAAGATTCCAGCTTGCACTTTCCAGGAGAGTAAGAGTAGATGGTAGCGTTTCTGGTTAAGGATCTAAATGAGAGCAAGGCGTTACCTGTCATAACAGAAGATTTGGAATGACAGGTAATCTAAAAAAATCACAGAAATGTTTTGGCAATACGAGTTGAAGTTGAAAGAAACCGGGTAAAGAATTGTTTGTGTTTTGAGGAAATTTTTGACAGGAATGACGTATTTGTAGCGTGTATTTTTGAAACAGTCTGTAATGCAAGGTTTTTCCATGTCTTAAATACATGTACTGGTACTATCTTTTTATCATGCATAAAAAAGAAAAAGAAAAAAAAATTAAAATGTTTATAGTCCAAGTAAAATTAGGTTTTAGAATTAAAAGGATCATGAAAAAATTCCGACTAGAAACTAAGGTATGTAATATCATAAATACACAAAATTGCGTAACATAGAATTCTTTAATAACACATGTTAATGTTATACATATTCAAGCCATTAGAAATATTCGTACATTTTAAAATTTAATTTTATATCCGCAGCTGAAAATCGAGGAATACAAATATACGGAAATTCGGAAATAAAATGCTTTCTTATCCCGTTTAATTTCTTTTAAAATTAAAATTTCATTAGTTGAATTTTGGTGAATGTTCATTTTTGCTTATTTACCTGATTAGGGTGGTTAGTTTCAAAGATGAGGATTCTTTTGTTGCTTGAAGAATTTTCCATAGTTTTTTAATATATATATATATATACTTTTTTACTTGCTCTCTGCCCTTAGGCACTACACAGAAAGGCCGGGATGCCCCCGTGGAGGTCTTTTTAATGAAAAACTGACTCGTATCTAAATTACACATGAAGAACACTACAAAAACGTCCATGCAGTCAGCCCGTTCGCCGGGACTCGAAGCCCGAACCGAACTATCAGTGTTAAGCGACTTTTACCGCTTGGCCGCTGGTGGGCAGTAGTTTTTGTATATATGAAAGGAATTTTTTCTCATGCAAGATTCCATACATAATATTCAAGTAGCATTTATATAAAACACTACGACTCATCTGGCCAAATACTGAAATACTGAAAGTTGGATGTCTGCAAAGAAGATAAATTTTTGTGACCGGCATTTAATAATTGACAGATTGCGAGGAATAAGAAATCTCTCTCTTCATGGCTTTATGGTAGCCAATTAAGATAGCAATCGGAAGATCATAATTTGATTCCCAGCCAGGGGATTCACTGTTACGTAAATTTTATTTAATGTCAACAAGCTGAAGAGAGGCCCAGATGCAAGATACCTCTAGATTTTACGCAAGAGCTTGGAGCTTCAGTTTATTTTAGTGGCGGTAATTCCAAAGGCGTGCTTACGTGAATCATGCAATTACGAAGAGCATTGCGAGGACGATTTCTGTGCACTTGGCGAGTTTCGTTCTTCAGCCTACGTGCCGTTTTCAGGGAAGAAAAATAAATACGTTTCAGTCACTATTGAGGCTGTTCTCTTCTTCACTTCTTTGGAGAGCTTAAGACAGCAAACTCATACCAATTTCATTAAATATTGACGATAAAACAGAAGGTATGTTTGATTTTTAAGAAATGTGGCATAGGATCAACAGTTTTGTGCATGATCCGGTAGTTATTTACTATCCCGTCGACCATGAAAATGTCACCAGTCAAGGCGGAGTCAGTTATACATAAGTGTGAGGTAACAACAAACTCAAAACATCTGCGCTGTTGTTTAATGTATCCATGACTAATTTTCGATAAGCCACTTTTCTTTATTTGAAAAAGGATGTAAGTAAACCTTAATGCTGAATTTCGTCTTTCATTTTGAAGAAAAAAGTATTAAAATATGTGATGCGCCTTCTACAGAACAGCAAGCAGTGGATTATTTTCAAATTTATGGGATCCTATTGTCAAAAAAAAGTATTAATTGACACAATACGGTCGATTGAATGCAGCCACCTACAGAAAATTAATTACCCGGAGGAAATTTGTGCTTTAGTGTTTTAAACGAGGCTTTCGGTAAAATCGGTGTCTACCAAAATAGTAGAAATCGACGAAAGCGTGGCGATATTTTTTACGAAGCGCAAAAACGAAGCTGGTCGAATACTAATTATTTTTTTAATTAAAGAGGCTCAATTTCCTTCATAATTCCGCAGGAGCGTTTCGTGCAACGTTGACGGAATTTCCATCAATTTTCATTGTTTCTTGGTAGCCAAACTTCGCGGTCGACGGGATAATACGTAAGGACTCCCGATCGATATGACAGCTAAAACACAAAACATGTATTTTATCGATGTCGATTTATTACAAATTACCACACTTCTCTGTGCTTAGTTTTGAGATATCAATGGTGAGAAGGTTGATCATGCAGGTGGGAAATCCTTCGAGAACACAATTCATTTCCCATAATTCCTGAACTTATTTCCTGTGATTCCCATGACGCTTGGATAAACGCAGAGTAAAATAATTCTTACAGCAGTGTCTTAATTAAATGTGGTACACGATACTATGAAAGTCAAATGTTTTCTGTTTCATTTTTGTAAGAAGTACAAATTATTCCTAAATAAAGTATGAAGAACGAGGAACTTTAAAAAAGTTACGCATTGAAATTTTAAAAAAATATTTTAAAATATTTAAAAATGTAAAACATGGATATTTATATCAATTTAAACATTTTTATAATTGAAAGTCGGTCTACGACCAGGGGTTGGGGAAATAAAGGCCGGGTAAACACTTTTATGGATTTTATTTTATTTCTAGAATTAAGTTCCGATTACGCTTACTGTATAAACCTTTTGCAATTGACACAGAAACGATAATAATTTATGAGAGATTTCCATATTAAGAGGAATTGGAAAGACGAGAACAAAAAGAATTTTTGCTCTTTTTTATGTATAGTCATTATTATCATTCGAGAGAAACAGAAAAGTAGTATCAGTTATAGAGAAAGCCATTAATTAGAATACTTTTTGAAGCAGAAAGATAAATAAATAAAATTGAATTTATGCCAACTTATTAAACTGACACTTAATAATAGGACATGTTCCACACTTTTTAATTAAGCAGAGAACGTTCAGTTAGTATTACGTTCACGGAGTTTTAAAACATATATACAAATCAAATACATTTATTCTTGAATGGAAGATAAAATATCATTGCAAAGTGAATAGAATTCTTATTACTTATTTACATAATTCTCATGGGAGAATAATTCAATCAATTAGCACGATAATAAAAGAAATATGAAAATGATCAATAATTCATTCCTTTTTTTAAAAACGAATGAAGAAACGGAGTAGCATGAAGTGTATCTGGTAATGGAATTTCTTTTCTTTTTTTTTTTTTCAAATGAAATTCGTGCAGAAATTGAGAGTATGGTTGACTAACAGCAATTAAATTTTGAAGCTCATGAATTATTTTCTCTGCTTTACTCGATTTTTATTCCCGCCGTTTATCAGAAAAAATTTACTTCGGAAATAAACACTTCTTTATTTTCAGGAGCTTTTTTATGAAAGTCAATTTGGTTTCACATTATTCTCTTCAGTTTAATCGACACAATACGGTTTTTACAGTTTACATATTATTTAGTATCTGCACTTGGAAATAATGCTTTATTAAAATACTAATTAAAGTTTTTCAGAAAAGATTAAAAAAAATATCGGAAATCAGAAGTCTTCCTCATTCATAATGTAACAGAAATTGTTTTTATAATTTTTTTCTTACCAATTTGCAATGAAGAAAAAGCTTTAATTATGAATGTGTTATTAATTAACATTTCACTGAAAAAAATCACTGTATTTGCGCTTATACAGACTCCGTAATCTAATTATTTTGCTCTGATTTTTTGTCCGGAAACAGAATGCGGCCTATATTCGTAATAATGAGTAATTTTAATTAGTCATTTGTTTTCATTAATTGATTTTACATATATTCAGCTTGTCTTAATATATGTAAAACCAATTAATGAAAACAAATGACTAATTAAAATGTGACTTGTCTGCATTTGAAATTTGTAGCTTTTGTTTTGATGTTATGTTCAGAGTTTACTACCAGCGTCATTCTGATCTTATCTGTTAAATATTGTGCAATACCATACAGCGGCACCCGATGCTCCATAAAGAGGCGATAAAACATTAAATATGTGAGCATAATTTCTTCCGCTTTCACGTTCCATGAAGACTCGTACTTTTGAGATAAGGAGAAATTTCTTGTCTGCTCAGTTGCCATCGAGTACTTCTAGTCGTAGTTACTCCAGTCACTGCACCCTCTCAGTCACGGTATTCTCATATATACTTCTAAACTTGATCACAAGCAAGTGACTGCTACATTCTAGTCATCCTTTCTAGTCATCCCCACCATGTCACTTTTTTCCTTCTCTAGAAAGAAGATTTGCTCAGGAATTGATTAAAACTGCTGACTTGGTTTGCTTAGCTGATGAACAGGATTCCACAAAAGGAAGTGGTAGTCTTTTGTAGTTCACCGAGACCTCTGTTCGGAAACGTGGCAGAAAAGTTGAGTTCATTTTTATCACTTCCCAACGTTTTGATTTTTTTATTCTAGAATTTATACCTTTTTATTCTAGAATTTTATCGTTTGCTTTATGTAAAAAAGGAGGTTTTAAGGAATATCAAAACTGTAATTGAAAGTAATCATTTCAGGGAATTAATTTGGGTTTGAGTCCACTGCTCGCTTGATTCTTTTCGCTATCCGAACGCTCTTTGTTACCGCTTTTGATTCATTCTTCGTTCTCGACTTTTATTTTCATCAAGGTTTTTGCGGTAAATTATTAAAAAGACCTGATTCAGCTCTATAAACGAAAAGTTCTTATCACAAAAGAGGACGTTTTTGTCCATCTCCACTTCGCTACATTCTTTTTTTCATACGTTAAGTCTAATAATAATCTGATTAATCATTCATGTTCTTCTTTTTTCTGTGCTACATTTTTATCATCGTCCAAACTTTTCAAAAATTTTTCTTCTGGAATTTTATCGTTAGTTCATCCTTTTTTATCACTTCTAATGTCAGTGTTTCCCTTCAGGATGCAAATTAGCTTAATATATTTATTTTAGACTTCTTGAATTTAAAAGAGTGCCTTTGACAGTGACCTCTGACTGTTTAGGTACACTATTTCTCCCAGATTATGCATACACTTGAACTGGCCTGAACAGATTATGCATACAGTTAACCTGTGTTACTTGCGTGGGTCGAAGGTTTCAGGCAAAATTTATAGCCAAACGTCGTCTTGTGAGTTTTCTATCTTAAATACGTAAGTTTAACTTTTGTGCACCTTTAATCCCTCATGCAGCGGATTTCTTTTAGTGACACGCTGTGTAAATTATTAGGCTCAAGAACAAAAAAAAAGATTTGTTTAAATTTTCCTCTGGGTTGGTGCTAGTTTATTGAAAGATTGGTGCTGGGCTATGAGTGTTGGGACATAACGTATTTGAGATAGTTACGTTTCGTGCAAGTTAGTCTTGGAAGAAGTCAAAAGCCGAAATGGATAGCAGATGTATCAGTACGTCTCAAAGCAAAAACCGTAGTGGCTTTAGCCGATCCATGTAGAATTTTCTGTGGTGTAGCCGTACGATTTCTGTGAACCTCTTAACGATTGTGATGTTAACTGAAAGCAAACGTCTTATGCTTCAACACATCACAATACGTTTTACTGGTCTATATTAAACTTCCTTCCTGTCGCTTGGTTTCTATTTTTTGGAGACAATGCATTAATTACACTTTAAAAAACACTGTGCAGCTTAATGAACACATTTAAGATGCAGTGAGCAGGCAATCAACAATAAGCGAAAATCATTTATTCATGCCTTTAGAATATGTGATATTTGCATTTTTTTATATGCTAATGTGTTAATTTTAGCCTCTCAGCGGAATTGTAAGTTTTTTTATTATTTTTGAAATGTGCATTTTCGGAAGTAGGATGTAACTTATGCACACGTACATGCGATATAAACTTCATCTTTTATCAGTTAATTTTTAGAATGAACAGGTTAAACGACTCCATGTTGACACAAGGTGAACTCTATTAGGCAATAACTGTAACTAATGATTTAAAACAAAAAGACTAAAACTGACTTTTTGTTTTAAATCATTCTAACGACGATTCTTTTCTTTAACCTCTTCCTTCGATATTGCTGTTCGCAAAGGCAAGATATCTTGCCGATGGTATGGAGTTGACACAGGTAAAATAGGAATGTATCCTTTATTGGCTAGCTGATTACGGCGATGTACGCGACAACCATCAGTCTTAGGAGGTATGTCATCTTTAAATATATTTCTAGATCTGCCGAGGTTCCACTAAGACATCGTTCCCCTTACGTTGCTAGTCTTTATGTGATTTGAGATATTAATAAAAGAACTTTGAAGAACTTCATTTTGAGCCAACTGTTCTGGAATTACTTCTAAATATATTTGCCTATTTGTATTATTCAATTATAGTGTGCTTGCCGTTTGGAAGCGATATCATCTTGAAAAGCATTGCAAGAAAAACGCAGTACGTATATTATATATGGGCAAAAGCAAAAAAAAATAACACGCAGTAAATCTATTAGTCGAGAATCGAATCTGAAATCAAATGTAATAGTTACTCATTCTTATCCATCCCCCACTTGCAGGTCCAGCGTCAACTCGGAATGCCAGCAACTCGGAATGTTACCGAGGGGAAATCTGTTTACGGAATTAAAATATTTATAATCCATTGGTACAAAACTCCTTTTAAGAGTTTGATGGAAACGAAGAAGATGAATAACTCTAAAATAACCGGTAGATTTTATGTAGAGAGATATTCTAGATTACAAAGGTCATCAAGAAAGGCAACTTTTAACTTCACTACTACTCACATTATCTCTGGGGACAATTACAGAGCTTTGTCCTACCTGTATTAATCTTGAAACGTTTCATAACGATTCAAGTAACTGCGATGAATAACAGATTTAAAACGGCTTGATGGAAAATAGGTTATTGGTTAAAATTAATTTTTAAATCTCTTTTCAACATTTATAAAGATTTTAATGGCTTCGCTGTTAAAACTTCCTTTCCGAATCATTGAAATTGAGTCTATGCTTTGCAATTAAGTTTCAAATTACACGTTTACGCTTTTTTTTTCTTAGTGGTTGCTTATTATAGAGGGTGAATCTGAAAAAGGCTCGAAACATTACGGGGTGACAGAACGCAACTATACGAGCAATATTCGTCAGAGAATGTATGGTCGGAACGCAAACGGTGAGAAGTTAAAAGGTAGTTTTCGACTGAAAGATTTAAAAAATTAACATAAGAATGAGTGGAAATACTTCAGAAAACATTTTATGAAAAGGAATGCAATTGAGATCAATGTTCAAAGAAATGACTCAAAAGATCTTCCTCCAGCTATAACGCAGGTTTCCTGCAGGTTAGGGACTGAAGCACATTCACGAAGCCACCAGACATTTCCGAGTATCGCCGGCAACAACGGCGAACCTGACGTCTAGATCCATATTTGTTTCAACGAAGGATTTACAGATTACGCTTTTCATGTGGCCCTACAGGAAAACGTTGAAACACGAGAGATCCGGTGATCTTGGTGGCCAAGCTATGGGACCACCTCGACCAATCCATTGCCCTGGAAATTTCGTGTTTCGTATAACCAGCCATCGTCTCAGCAATCTATGGTAGAAAATGCGGTCGAATGCAGGGACCGACCCTTTTTATACCATTTACGATGCCACCTAAGAGCTCGCTGTTTGCGTTCCGCCCAAACTTTATATGACGAATATAGCTTGTATAGCTGCGTTCTATCACCCTGTAAAGTTCTGCTGCCTTGCTCAGATTCACCCTGTATATGTCTTTATAAAAGTAAACTGTTGTTGGAATCGAATTTGAAATAATATTTACTGAAAAAACATGTTTCCTAATTATTCTAATAATTTAATTACAGATATGTCACTATCACACGCATTGTCTTGAAACGCTAGTCACACACATTTTGTTTTTTTTTCATATACAGAGATGTGTACGATTTCACACGCGCAAATATGTTATTCGCTACACATTCGGAATGTGGCCAAAATCCACCAAAGAGAGACTTAAGAAGAAACTAAAGTAATATTTTGATAAAAAATACCTCAACTCGATTTTGTATGAATAATATATATCCTTTTATCTACACTAGAGAGAGGGAATACAAATAGGATGGACAAGTCGATAGTTTCATCACACACGAAAACAACTTTTTCAACAAGTGAAATTGCATTTCATTCTTTTCTCCTTAAAGAAATCTTCTCTTGCTTTCCAAATGCCATGCACCGTACTACCTATTTTCATATTCCACATAAAATTCACCAAAATAGATATTCAATGGAACGAAATTTCAAATAAGCAACTTTTCAACAAACCAACCACCAGAAAAGAAGAAAATCCCTAGATAGAAAAAAAAATACATGAAACAAAATAAAACTAAACATAACTACCGTGGCTCTTCATATTTACATATAAATTGAATCATCATTTTGATTTTCTTTCACTTTATTCTAAATCTTTCTCTATCTGATATTTTTTCTCGAAGTCGTACAAAGAATAATGTCTTCAGTTTAGCATTTCTACATTCTTTATACAGAAGGACAAGATTTGTATCAACTATGCTTATAAGTATTTAGTATGATAAACAGCAGTATGCACAGGTTTATGTAATAGAAAGAAAAAAGAAAGAAACTGAATAACATTAAAGAGAAAAAACGTTATCAGTAATTTTCCACCGAAAATACTTGAATGGTTCTAAGTATCATTTCAACAAGTTTTTACAAAAAAAAAAATGAAGAAGAGTCAGTAATTTCCCACCATAAATACATTGAAAATACTTTGTAAGGTTTATAATGCGTTTTCTAATAGTTATTTTAAGTTTTGTATCTTTCCTATCTTATTCTAATTTCATTTTACAATTTCCTGCCAGAATGTGAATTCAGAAACGCAGAGAATGCAAATGAGAATGAGCACTATTTAAGTCGTGACTTAACCGACTTCAGAGAGAGAGTCTGATTTCCTGACTAGCGCGCGTTTGCCTTCTGGCCACATCTCTCTTAGCTGTGACTACGCTCGGCCATATCTAGGCTTCGCCGATTCAATTAATACTTAGGGACCAACTAGTTAGATTGTGATAGCTTCGGCTATATTATTAGCTTTAATTAAGCTAGTTTTAGTTCAAATTATTAGTATTTAAGTTCAAGCCCGAGTGGTGGCTTTATTGTAAAGTTCCAAGCCGGAACTGATTGTAAATATATTGAATAATAAAGGGTTTTAAACCCTTCTCAAGTATTCTGTTCACACACTTAAGCGATTATTCGCTTGTCAAGTTTTCGTGGGGTTCTTAGTCAGAACTTAAGATTTAAAGAGTTGAACCCTACAAGCTTGAATGGTCTAAATATCATGTCAATAAAAAATTATAACTCATTTTTAAGCAGTGTTATTTAACTTAATTTTTCTCTTTATTTGGTCAAATATTGAAGTTATCTTCTAAAGCGTCCTACAGACCCGATTTTATTGAACGTTTCCACAAATACTTCTTTGTTTTGAACAGTAAAATATTACCTAGATTTTTTGTTCATCGCTCAGAGTATTCATTATAAAAAATTCATCGTCACATCGTCGAATAGGTAAAAAGACACTTTTCCAAAAGCAGGCGATTTTTAGAAGTTCTAATACAATTAAAAATCATTAATTTTCTCGACATTTTAATTATTGTGAAGTGTTATTGATGATGAACTTCGGGATTAAAGGTAAGTGTTAGCACATCCTTGATTTTCAGGTTTGCAATGATAGGATTTTGAAATTAAACAGAAATTTATATTTCTTGCGTGTGATCTTATGCCAGGTTCGAAAAAAGAAAGTTCTTATTTTCAAAGGTTGTGTTTTTTTTCTTTATTACTTTTTGGAATTCTATATCTTAAAAACTATTTTAAAAAATACACTGTTTAAATTTAATGCATACAAATATTTTTTTAATGTTTTAAATTGTGTATATGTACAGCTAAACTGCGATTGATTAGTTTTAGGTTTTAGTTCCCTTTCCAAGCAGCGTTATGTAATTTGGAAAGATCTCGAACGGGAGAAAGAATGAACTTAGGGGGCTAACATCCAATTTAGAACAGTCAATTCTGACGTTGCCAATTATTTCTTAGAGCAGCCATCGTATTTTATTACATCTTACACACACACACACACATATATATATATACATGTAATGTAAAGGCATTCGCATGTATAAAACGTTTCATTAATTTCGCTGAAATTTCTTTTTGACAATTTAGATTTAAATTTCTCAATTGTTGGGAGCATCATATTTCAACTTTTAAAGACATAATTATCACGAATACTATGATAGCTAAAACTACTTTTTCACTTTTTAATGCATTTGGTTAAAATCGTGTAAATTGAAAAGATTTTGTACACATTTTATTTCTATTTTACGTAGATTGCGATGGTATTTATTGTGATAGAAATTCTTATATCTGTTATGTTGCGAAACAATACACAGTATTTTCTGGTTACAACACTGCTTTGCAAAACATTGCTTGCTATATGTACCCTTCCCCTCCCACAAAACTGCTTATAAATAAAATATATAACAGGAAGGAAGAAAACATCTTAGCGACTAATTTACCCTTTCTATGAATAATGTGGTCTTGTTGCATCACGTTTAGAGCACCTAAATTGAAAACTTTATGTCTGTTCAAAATCTATAGTTATACACGTTAAAAAGTCTTAATTTTACAACAAAATGTAATTGGAAAGTATAAAAATTAAAGTATAAATCTAAATAGCAAGTGAAAATTTCTGTTTTTTTAAAGTAATTTATTAAACATGCAAGTATTTAAGCCAATAAATATATTTACAATAAACTTCATAAACTTCTAATACATTTATTTGTACAATAATACGTATTGTCATCTACTATGCATTACACATTGCAATCTTCTGTTTTCTCCCATAATGTGGTTATTGAAAAGCATAAATTCGTTTTCGAAGCTTATTATTAAATACATAATGTTCGTAATTATGTTCTATGTTTTATTGTGATATGTAAATATTCGATTTTTCCATTGTGGAGCACTTAATTTTTAGTAAAACGCGACTGTTCATATACTGCGATTCTACTCTTCTTTATTCTCTTTAAACAGGCGGGTGATGGGTGACGGAAAACGGGAGCAACTGACGTCTACCAGAGGTAAGCAGGTGTGTGCCCCTCGTGCTTCACTATCTATCGCATATCGAAGAATTTAAGGAGTTGGATGAGAAATATGGCCTTATAGGGATTAGGTGGCTGTATCATGGCTACAGATTTGGGAACAGAGGGTGCAAGAAACGTATTGCAATGTAAGTATATACACAGTCCAGTCACATTAATGTGACCACCACGTACTTTCCATGTCAGAGTTAAATAACCAATCACAGAAGGCAGGTGGCAGCACAGTGCAGTTGAGCGTATATAAAGGGTGTGTGAGGGCTTCGGAAAACATTTCAATCGTTGGCGTAACGCAGAAACGAAGCGATTTATCCGACTTCCAAAAGGGCATGATCATTGGCTTTCGGGCCAAGGGTGGAAGCATTTCCGAAACGGCTGAGTTTGTGAACTGTTCGCGTGCCGCCGTGGTAAAAGTGTACCGTGCATGGCAAAATGGGACTGTCCAAAATCAGCGACGTGGCAAATGTGGTGCACCACGGGCCATAGATGACAGAGGCGAACGACGGTTGCGGAGATGCGTTCGGGCAGATAGACGGGCTACCGTTGAGCAACTGACCACCAAAATGAACCAAGGGGCTACCAAAAGTGTCTCCCAAAGTACTATTCAGCGAACATTGCTGCGTCTGGGCCTCCGAAGCAGACGCCTGGTTCGTGCACCTATGCTGACTGCTGTTCATCGACGGCGAAGGCTAGAATTTGCACGCCAGTACAGCAGCTGGACGTCCACTGAGTGGCGACAGGTTGCGTTTTCGGATGAATCGCGTTTTATGCTCCATCGGACAGATGGACGTTGGCGTATAAGGCGTGAAACCTCTGAAAGGAACCACCCTGCAACCATTGCCGGAACGGTCCAAGCTGGAGGCGGGAGCATTATGGTCTGGGGAATGTTTTCCTGGCATTCTCTAGGTTCACTGATCATTGTGGAAGGCACAATGGATCAATACAAGTACGCATCTGTCCTTGCGGACCATGTTCACCCCTACATGCGCATTGTTTTTCCTCAGGATGATGGCATCTTCCAGCAGGACAATGCGAGGTGCCATACAGCTGCCAGTGTACGTGCGTGGTTCGAAGAGCACCAGGATGAGTTTACCGTCCTCCCCTGGCCAGTAAACTCACCTGACTTAAACCCAATCGAGCATCTGTGGGACCATCTCGATCGAGTTGTTCGCGCCATGGATCCTCAACCGCGTAATCTAGCGCAGCTGGCCACGGCATTAGAGTCGGCATGGCTCAACATCCCAGAGAACACCTTCAGGGACCTATGTGACTCTCTTCCTGCACGTCTCGCAGCAGTCCGCTCTGCGAAAGGTGGTTATTCTGGCTTTTGACAGATGGTCACATTAATGTGACTGGACTGTGTATAAGAGAGAACATAAAGTATAAAAGTAATAAAATAAATAAATAGTGCAAAATAAAGTACATAAGTAATAAATACGTAACAAAATAAATGAGTAGTGGAATGAAAAAGAGACAGCCAAGCGAGAGAAGATCTTACATTACCTGGCAGATGTCCTGTCCCAGGGCTTTAAACAGGCAGCATTTCGTTTAGATATCCAAACAATTCCTCGCATATGTATCGGAAACAAAATTTATCTTTGCAGTTTAAACCAAAACAAAGGCACGCCATTAAAAACTCCTAAAACTAGAAACTCCTAAAACAATAAATCTGCTAACTTAAAATCATATACCAAATTCGATCTGAGACAATACAATAGTCAACCACACAAGAAGGCTAATTATTGTTATTTACTTTTGTTAGTAACTAAATATAATATAGTGATAATAAAGTATATCAAGAGCAAAAATGCAAAATAATGATCATTCCAAAGATGCACTAGAAATAAGAATTAATTTTCGTGTGTTATATGATAAACCATTATCACTGAAGGTATAAACAGAAAGCTTAAATTTGAAGAACCTCTTGGGATTCCACTAAGCTCCTCTTTCAATTTGCCCACTAATTGGGTTACAAAAAATGGCATAAAATTTCAAGTTCTCGTTATATTCTGCCTTGAATGTTTCAGATTTTAAGACAACTCATTTTTGTAAAAGTAAAGAATAAAAAGCGGCTGCTTCAGTTGTGCTTATCTACTCTGGCATATAAAGGTCCATTCTTATTTCCTCTTAAGTTAACAACGGGGATTTATAGCACATAATTGTGCATTTTTACGAAACTTTTATACAATGTTAGAGCATTTTCTTTCCCGTAATTGCAGTTCTTCCAGCTCACATTACCGTTGTCATTAGACCTTTTGGGCTCTTTATATAGCAAACGCCTTTTATATTTTTGTAATAACATAAATTTGCTAAGAATCATTCTAAAGTTATCTTAAAAAAATATATTCTTGATTTATTTGCATAGCCACAAAACTATGTTTATTAAAAATTTCTTACTGCGATTGGATGATAACGGACGTACGAAGTTTATGGGGGCATATATATGAAACATTTTCATCGACACTGAACTGTTATTTTAAGAAACAGACGACTTCAGTCGGCCTTTGATTCTAATTTTAAAAAATGATATTACTTTCACTTGAAACTTAGCGACTGTATTTATCAACTTACTTAAGCTCCATTCGATGTGCATATCTTGAAAAAACATTCATCTATTAAATGTTGGTTTTATGTGATAAAATTATATACATATATAAATACATATATAAACTCTCAATCACGTATGTACACAGGGGGGTCATAAGAAACTTCCCCGGCATATGAGACCCTAGCGGCCTATCCTCTCAAGCAAGCAAAATGAAATTTCAGGTATTGTTATTTGAATGTATGTGTTCAAACGTTTGATGATTTAAAACGCTTGAGCTTTCACGTTTAGATTAGAGTGAAAAAATTTGGCATTGTTCGAATGGCAACACTAATATTTTTTTGCGCAGAAAACTTTTATTCGATAACGTGGAGAAAGTTTCAAGATAGTGTCATCTCCCTTAACTTTGCAGTTTCGTATCCACCGCGGTCCCCCGATCTCATTCCAATGAATTTCTGGTTCTGGAGTTACCTGAAAAGTGAGGTGTATATAACAAATTCCCGAGGTTTGTCAGAGTTGCCATAAAATGTGAAGTTATACATTATACAAATTACTTTCATATGAACTTAGTTTTCTAATTTATATTTTAATTATATTTTTTTTATATATATATATATATGAACATTTTAAGAGTAATAAAGTTAAGAATAGTTCTGACCTCAATGAAGAAGATGGTTCTGATAATGATGAATGCCTGCTGAGCATAATTTTTTAAGTATCATTTCTTTAAATACACTCTTAGACAAAAAAAGAACGACGCACCGAGAAGATATAAAGCAAATTGGACACATATTGATATGCATACAGGTATCGACGGAAGATGCAAAATTTTACATTTTGTCTGCCAATGAATGAACGGTTGTCGCTACAGCGCATCTGATCTGCGACACTGGCAGGATATTTAAGAGGAGAAATTACGATTCCAGGTCCTGAATTCTTCACGAATTTCATTCCGTGTACTCTGGTAGACAGTGCCTCGCATACAGGTGCGCGAACGATATGCGCAGATGCCAGAATTTGAGAGAGGTCGTGTAGTAGGGCCCAGAAGCCGGTTGGTCTTATCGGCGTTTAGCTCGACATTTCAGCAGGAGAGATGCCACTTACGATGTTGGTAGGAATGGGTGAACCATGGCCGCACACCGCGTCAAGAAGGAAGCGGTAGGCCTAGAGAAACGACAGAACGTGAAGACCGAGCAATCGTCAGAGCGGCACTCACAGCCCCAGATGCATCATTATCATCGATTTTACGTGAAACTAATGCTTCAGTGACCGCAAGGACATTCATAGACGGCTCACAGAAAGGGGGCTGAGGCCACGGCGCCTCTTGCGCCGACTACCATTGACCTCTGTACAACGTCAAGCCCGTTTGTAGTGGTGTCGGGCTCATTCGCACCGAAATGTCACTGATTGGAGTAGAATAGTCTTCAGTGAGGTGTCTCGCTTTGAGCTGAGCCCCGATGACCAGCGAAGGCGAGTTTAGAGACGCCCCGGACAGTGGTGTGATACCAACCTGACTGTCTTCCGGCAGACAGGCCGACAACTAGTAGTGATGGTCTGGGGTGCCATTTTATTTCATAGTAGGAGACCCTTTTGGTTCTCATCCGTCGAAACCTTACAGCACAGCGGTACGTCGACGAAGTTCTAAGGCCCGTTGTGTTGCCCTTCACGTCACGCCACCATGGGCTTACATTTCAGCAAGATAATGCCCGCAACAACACTGCACATGTTTCTACTGCTTGCCTTAGTGCTCGCCTAGCATTACCTTGGCCAGCAAGGTCGCCGGATTTCTCTCCTATTGAGCACGTTTGGAGTATTATGAGCAGGGCCCTCGAACCAACTCGGGATGTTGACGATCTAACGCGTCAGTTGGACAGAATTTGGGGCGATATCTCTCAGGAGGGCATTAGCAACCTCTATCAATCGATGCCAAGCCGAATAACTGCTTGCATAAGGGCCAGAGGTGAACAAACGCGTTATTGACTTTTTCACTTTGTGAAGCTCTATCATTTCAATAAATCATCCAATTTTTCTCAAACTGTAATCATTTGTTTTTTTTTTGTACATGTACATCACTTCTACCGATTTTCGTCCCATTCGGATAATTCCTTCTTGGTGCATCGTTTTTTTTTGTCTAATAGTGTGCGTACACGACAAGTCAACATAAGTGCAAAGTGAGGTGCATTTCCTATTAAAAATTTTCATGCACAACTAGATTTCCAACAGTCCATTTTTGGAGCTTCTTTAATGAATTATCAATTTTTCTGTCCTTGTCCTTTATTGGATTTAGAAAAAGTGCCAAATTTCCTTTATTGTCAAATTAAAAATTTCTTGTGGCTGAAGAATGACATTTGATTATATTCAAACTCTATTCGGAACATAGTAGCTGTGAATACTAATTCAGTGTAGCCTTGGAAGATTTTAAAAATTAAAATAATATCAAATACCTACGACCATCTTAAATACCAAAATAATTGTGTAAAATACGTTGCATTAGGTTCAAAAGTTACTGCAGACACTTTTCAAATCGATGATTCTGTCTCAGGGGAAAGTGGTTATAAACGTATAAATGCTTTAAAGATAGTTTCGTATATGTTTTAGTTCCTGCAACATCAGCCTACTGTTTAAAGAGCTTTTAGTATCACTTAACTAAATAAAGAAATGAATGAAATAGATATTCGATTGAATATATAAAGATATAAATATTTATATATTTTAATTTGAAAGAAATTTGTTCAGAATTTATAAAAAGAATGAAAAGTAGTTCACATTTTCTCAAGGTCTGCCAAAAGTCAAAACAAATATACCGTATTTTCTGACGTATAACGCGCGTCTGTCATTTCAAGCTGCAGTTTTTTTTTTTTTTAAATTTTTAGCTATTTTCGCTGTATAACGCGCGCCCATATCTTCACAAAGAAAACTAAAGGATACATGCGCAATGCTCTTATCTTTTAATGTCACTTATTCGAAGACTTGTACTAAGTCTTTCGAACAACGAAATACCGAATTGACAAGCGATAAGGGGTCAATATGTATGTAAGTTATATGCTTGAGGGAGTAAATATTCCTGCAAAGCGGGTGGATTGCATGCAATGCAGATGTACAAAAGTATAATATAGAGTTTCGAGAAAGGGAAGTTATGATTTGGAGTAAGAATGCACTTCCAACCTGAGTGAATTCTTGGAATTAGGAGTTAGATGCTTTCTCTTTCTGCAGTCATGTGAAGCCGTGATTTTGAACTGCAAATCGAAGGCTTTGGTAAATCGCAATTGCTTTAGTTGGAATACAGTTGATTTCAGTGTTCCTTTTAGTAGTAAATATGTTTCCCGCGAAAAGAACCAAACACAATGCTTATTTCAAACGTAAAGCCATTCATTTTGCGAAAGAAAATGGAAATCGTGCTGAAAGATGATTTGATGAGGATGATTTATTAATAGATCAGATAACTATGATGGTGAAGATGAAACAGAATTCGATGATGTGTCTGAAGATATAACGGAAGACGAAGATGACGAACTCTCCATGTTATCCAATGATAAAGATTTTTTAATTTCATAAGGTATGTCATTTCTTTTAAATAAACAGCATTTAGGTGCGTATAGAAACATAATTTTTAATGGCAATTTCTTTTTTTTTTAATCTATCGTTTTTATAATCGGCGTATAACGTGCACCCGTAAATTTCGATTGAATTCTTTGTATTGAAATTGCGCATGCATATACCCCGGAATATATGCCAATTTAAAGAATTAAAAGTTTACTCTAATTTTAAGTGTCTTCAAAAATTTTAAATGTTAATTAATGTTAGTTTCAAAAATGTTAAATTTTTTTTTGCATTTTTGAACTAAAATTTTTTTAATTAAATTCTAATAATTATTCTAAAAATACATATTTTGCGTTTAATCAGTCGATATATTATTACCTAAATTACTAAAGAGAACTTCTTTCAGTTGTTATCCAAGTTTTGACCAACTGTTGGTGGAGATGAACATTAATTCTATATGTTTATTCAAATAGTTTTCAATAATAACAGAGGGAATTACTATAAATATATTTTGGAAGGCCTTTTACTGCCACTCCACAGAGCTGACAACCTTACGTAGAGATTTCATATATTTCAGTAGTAAAATTAGAAGGAAAGTTCTGAACTGATGCGATTTATTTGATTATGCCTAAGAACTAAAGGACTGTGATGAGAAGGATTGTTTGAAAAAGGACTTATGTTATTTTCAAAGGGAAACTAGCTCTTATACACGTTACGCAAGGAGAAAGCGTCTATGCAGCCACCTAATACAATAATTTATAAGGTATTTCTCCCGCCTTCTTTGCATGCCTTCGTGATGTAGTGGTCAGCACGCTCGACGTGTAAGCGTGGGTAGGGGCGGTGCGACCTTGAAACCAGGGGTCAAAAAAAAATTTTTCGCTATTAAAAAAATCTGCTTCCGAAATAACCTAATGTCTCTACACAGGTGCCCGAACTAAAAAAGGTGGTGGATGATGATTCTTCACCACCGGGATTTGGCGAATGGATCCCCTTATCACCAGCCGCCCTTTAAAAGGGTGAATATATAAGGTATTTCTCCCGCCTTCGTAGTGGTCAGCACGCTCGACGCGTAACCGAGAGGTCCGTGGTTCTATTTCCGGCGAAGGCGTTGCTTATTTTTCATCACTCCTGCTTCCAAAATAACCTAATGTCTCTACAAATTAATAATAATAAAAGATATAATAATTATATAATAATAGAAATTTTACTTTTATTTTTGCGTAAGTAAATGCATCAGTTGAGTTATGCTAGATTCAAATTATAGAAATTAATTTTGAAGGAAGAAGTTCAGAAAGTTTATTATAAGCATTTTACTTTTTATATAATAAAACTGGGGAAGTTATAGAAAATTACAAATAAAAATTTTAGATGATATGTAGAAGTTTCTTTTAAAAATTTGGCTAGCAGCGGAAAATAAATTACTTGCAGAACTAGATAAATGTTTAACTACGCTTTTCTGCGATTTCTCATACTTTTTAAAGTATGCTAACTATAATTTTTCATAATTTTAAGCAAAAAAACATTTTTTTTAAAAGACTACACTTAGTTAAAGAAAAATGGCTCTCGCGAGATTTTTTAAATTTGTGGCCTACCGAATCTACGATTTTGCCTGTTTGTTAGAAACTCTGCCATAAAGCTCATAACTTCTTAAATCGAAATTTCCAGGCTATGCAATGTTTTTATAATCACGAAGTAATGAACAATCAGTTTAATTTTGCTGCATATAAAATATATTTGCGTTTTTTCTGAGATTTTGATCGACATTTGTTATTAATTGCGATGATTTTTAGTTTATGTAATTTACTATTCTGTAATTATAAACTGGTTACTAATAAAACTAAGCTTTATTTCATGTTTGATTTCCTGCTATTGCTTCATTTCAGTTATTTTGGGTTTTCTCGAAAGCAAAACTTGCCAGAGATACTTTCATATACTATGACTGTAAAGCGATCAGGTAGTTATCGGATTAAGAAACACAAAACACTAGTTATGCCTGGCTTGGGATTCGAACTCTGGACCTTTAAATTTTTGCTCGACATTCTACAATTTCTTCACGAAATTATGCAGTCAAGAAAGAGCCAATTATTCACTTTCTGTGACCCTTAAAAGAGAAGTGAACCAGTTGATTAAATGTAATCTACCAAATTTTTTATATCACATATTTGACGAATGCCATATAAGAACTATTTGGATTTTTGGAACAAAAAATAGGAGACAAGCAGCCCTGCCCTAGGCGGCATTCAAAATCGGGATCTTCCAAAGTGTTAATGGGACTTCGCACCAATTACACAGTAAAGCACACAGTGGGGAATGTGAGAATTCCTTATATTCTCCTCCACTTAAAGGGCAACTGTGAAGGAAGGAGATCAGTTGCCAAATTCATGTTGTGTCGAATTATCGCCTATCATATTTTAATTGAGACTACTTATAGTCTATTAGACATTTCGAAGCAAGAAACGTTAGACAGTCGGGTATGCCGTCGTCAGGATCTGAACCCTAGACCTTTCGACTGCCAGCCAGATGTGCTGTCGCTTACACACCACGAAAGCATGCATATCAAATACATTTAAAAATACATTCAGAAAATGTATTTGATAAAATACGCCAATCCACCGTAATTCTGATGGATGGGAATGGGCTTAACATATTGATGGGAACCTAAAATAAGCTTATGCTTATATTTGATAAATGAAACGAAATTCCGAAGAAAAATTTTCGAAATGGATGTCTTTCGCACTATTTGATAAATGGAAGGAGATTGCTGAGAAAAAAATCCGCAAGTAAATTTTTACATTTACTGCGATTGATTTTTTCTGTTCTGTTTTAAAGCTTATTTAAATTATCATTAATATGATGTGTTTAAAAGCTTGTTGAGTTTGTTTGAAATCTCGCTAAATATTTTTTATTTTTATAACTTATTTATAATTTACCTATTTAAAAGTTCAAAAAAATTGTTTTAATTAACTTGATCTGATTTTCGAATTCATTCTGAATCTAACTAAACGGAGCTAAAATGTTTTTAACATTTTAATGTTTCTGTTATTAAACGTTTTATTACTATATTTTTTATTATTTAACATTTCTATTAAAAACGTTTTTATTATCACATAATTTGTTTCAGTTCCATAATTACAAATGAAACTGAAATAAAGAAAGGTTGAGCTAAAAACAACATGAAAGTTAAAGACTTCTTGCTTAATGTCCCAAGAAATGCAAATAAATTAGCTTATTTATTTAAGAGTTTAATTTAAAATTTTGTTGGATACAAATGACTAAAATTCTATGAAAAAATTATAATTTTAGTCAATTTAATTGAAAATTAAAATTTTTTTAATTATTCAGAATTCAGATATATTAAGATACGATTATTCTCCATCAAAGCGATTTTTCTCAATATTTTTCATTTATACGTTTTCTTCTTTTTCATCATTGAGGATTATTCATTCTAATGCATCAGAAACTTAACTGAACAGCAGAAAAAAAGAGGATGAAATCTTAAGAATTTGCGATTCTTTTATCCCATTGATCCTGATTCCAATAACATGCATAGCTTTAAAATACAGCTTACTTAAATTAGATTCAAAATAAATTTTCTTTCAGAGCGACATTCTATGGGTTAATGCATGATCTGTAAATTCTCAACAGGAAAGCTGGACTTTCAGTTCAGCAGACGTTAGTTTGCATATTTAATTCCGAAAACAAAATGAGTTCATATAATTAAATTTTTAAACTAAGGAAGAGAACTCTTCAGCATACAAAAAATAATTTTCCATATAAGACTCTCTTTTATCTTTTAAACATTAACGATAATCCTAAGCGTAAGTGAACATTAATAGATATATAAATACAACAGAGTATAATGTTGTAAATTTTTGTAGATATTTGTGTACATGTTTTCATAATTATTTGTGTGTTTTTGAAAAACTGTGTTTCGTTTTCCTTAGTAGTCCACAGGAAAGTCTCAGAACACGATTTTGTGTTGATTCACTTTAAATATCTTCCTCTATAAATGCTTTGTTTTACTTTTCATTCGAGTCTATTGCTACATGGAAAAATGTAAAATATTTATCTTTCACACTGAATCTATCCATTATTGATTGACAGAATAATCTATTTAAAAGTAATAGATGGAGTATTTAAAAGTTTTATTTTTGTACTTTTATCATATGTTAATAAAAATACATTTAATTTGTGATATATTTAATAAAAAACGATTAAATATTTTTATAGAATTATGTTAAATATTTTTTCACTTTTGAAATGGGCCAAAAATATACAACGTTCTTATGTTTCCTAAATGTATATAATCATCCAGTATCATATAAAATGTTTCGCTATTCTACCTGTTTATTATTCTCTACCTGCAAATCATATTTAACGTTTAAAAAGCCTTTATAAGCGACCACCTGAAACATTTGAGATTGTTTCCAATTTTTTTTATTTAGTTACCGTCTGTTATGAATTGATATTATTTATTGTGATTTTATTATTTAATCTTGACTTTCTAGAAACTTGCTATTATTTTAAATATTTATTTAATACATTATATTGCAGAACTTTAAAATCTTTGTCTAATAGCGCTGGAATTCTTGTTAGACCTCAATCAGAGCGGAATATATAGGCAGAAGCCCTCTTGTTGTTGTTGTTATTCATGCTCACTTGTCTGACAAAGACCACGAAATTTCATGTCAAGGAGCGCAAGATTACGTCTGTCGTTGGCAACAGCCTTGAGCACCTAACAGGTGACAGTGCGATTTGGCTCAGTTCCGCCTCCAATTTTGATGGAGAGCACCCCGGGGGGACGAGTCCGAGGGTCTCATAATTATCGCCATATATATCTCCCACCACTCTCCCCTTCCACCAAACCACATGAGAGGACTTTCGGCTCGCCCCATATTTAGAGTGCCGCCGTGCCTCACCGACATTATACATTTACAAGCATCCATGGTTTCTCCGGGTTTCGGGCCTGAGCCTTTCGGCCCGGCTGTCAGCGATGCTAACCTTTATACCGGTTGGGCGGTAGAAGCCATCCTACTAGCCTAATAGTACTTCGTCGCCAACTGAAAACGTTTGTCTATTTATCGCCGACATGAGTACAGCCTACTAATTTCGAGCAACCCATTTCCGAAGCCCCAGAAACAGATTTTTCTCGAATATCCCAGAATCCCTACTCTGTCTTTTGTGCAAGTTATAATTATGAGGCTGTATCCAACTTGCAGATAATTTAGAGTCGTCTCCGCCCCCCCCTTCTTCTGAATTTCTCGCTTTGTGATTATTGGTTTAGACACTGCGGCACGAATTGTTTTGGTGATCACCAAATTAGTATTAATGATAATTTCGTGGTGTCCTTTTCTCTTCGGGCTGTTTACTGCTGCTTATCTTGCTCTCAAGAACTATTATTTTCCGTAATAAAGCTTCAAGTCTTTCTCCTCATCCGGCTTAATTACTTGATATGATATTTTTGACGAAATAATATCAGAAAATAATATTAAACATACATTTTTAATTATTATTTAATATTATCAATTAATGAGCTTGTCAAAACTATTAAATAATATTATACAGCGCATTTAATATATTTCTCATAGTACATGCGATACTACAATTGTGATAAAGGCGCTCAATCATGTAGTCACTATCAAATTACCTGAATAGTCTTAGTGAATTTGAAATTGAATTAATAATAAATGAACTAATAATGCAGTTCTGAAATAATTATCAATTTAAGCTTAACCGTGCAGAACATATCCAGATTAGAATAACCAGAGCCTCTTTTTAGGCGACATTGTAATGGTTTGGCCTTCGGCCTGGTAATTGAAAACAAGACCTCTTGTTCGTTGACAACAACTGTAACCATCTGAACTAGTCGAAGCAAATACTCAGCTTCGATAAAGTTTGGTAATGCATAAGGCTAATTTGATCTTGAGGGATTGATATGCCTAAATACGTCTGCGACATATTAATTTGCTTAAGCAATCATAAAACCTGCATTATTTTCTCTCTCTTAAAACATATATTATTCCATACTGCAACATTAATTATTTTAATTTCACGTATTCGCCTGCAAGTTGTTCCGAGAAATTCTTTCCATAAATAAAATAAGTACGCGAAATCTCAATTGCGAAATGCAAGCGGTAAATGCCTTCCGTACCTACTTTGTCATTCCGTTTTCAGGTTTGGTTCGACGGTTTTACTTAATTAAGTATGAAGGCACTGTTTGTGCACTACTGCATGATTTAAATAATTGTTCCGATGTATGTAGGAAGACGGAATGATTTAATCTTTCGAAATCAGTGAATTAAAACTAATCATTAAACTTAAATTACATCCATATAATATTAAGGAATATTTACATGTCGTGAGCATGACATTGAATGGAGCATACGGCACGTAAAAGTATTCCGAAAGAAAGGAAAAAGAGTAATATATCTATTGATAGTTCTAACTTCTTTTCACATTTTTAATGTACGGAAACAGAGATAATGGTTTCACAACGCGATTAATAAACAACGCGATAAATACATCTCAAACACCGGATAATATAATACGGCTATAAATAATAAAGCGATAAATATATCCCCCAAACACAATAGCTTTCGATTGTCATTTGAAGCAATACAAAATGTTTCATTTACATTACAGTGTTGTAAACAATTTTATTTCTCTTTCGATTAGCAAATTCATAATCTGAGCGAGACATGAAAAAGAGAGTCGCTTACTGCAAATAATTATAAACAAAGACGAGTAAGTATTGGCCGAGAAGCGTACCACTGAAGAGGTCGCTCGGGGGCGGGAGAGACGATGCTAAAAAAGAGGGCTTCAACCTCAATACAATAAATAGAAATGATATATATATATGATATATAAGAATGGCAAAATGATTATATGAATAGAAATAATTAAATACATTTTTGAAAGAATTGCAAATTCATCAGGAGTGAAATTACGACAATTTCAAATGAAACTAACTATTTTTAGTTAAGTGTTAAACAGAATACAGAGCAAGTGTTTATAGCAATTTCTTTTAAGTAACAAAAATGAAATTACACTTCAACGTTTAGAGTGAAATAAATTGTGATGTTTATAATCAAAGATTAATGAAACTCCACTTTGGAATGTATGTATGTATGTATTATTATTACATATTCCGCCATAAGGTACTACTAAGGAAGGGAATTACTACAAAGGAAGATACTACTATGGAAGGGAGTTACTACTAAGGAAGGGAATTACTACAAAGGAAGATACTACTAAGGAAGGGAGTTACTACTAAGGAAGGGAGTTATGCTTTCGTGGAGGACTTTATAAGGGAAACTGGCTCGCATTAATTCTTTGAGGGGCAGGAAAAGGCATATATCGTTTTCAGCAAAACTCTTGTTTTATTTACTTTGTTAGATGTTACAAGGAAATTATTTGCGACAGTTACACATATTTTACCCAAGACGCGTGAAAAAAATGACCACTTCTTGTGGTTAGTGTCAGTGACCACCTCCCACAGAACACATCCCTCCAAATCAGTCTCTATGGTACTCATAGAAACAGTTTTTCTTTTTCAAGCTGCGTGCAGCTTTGCATGTGCTCATTCCCACATTGTTCTTACAAGCTTTTTCTTGCTGCTGCAGAGTGCACATCGTCGTGATGTTGTCTTCAATCGCTGATGCTTATTTTCTTGAAGACGAATTGATGCATCAACTACTGGCTTATGTTTCTTGATTGTCATCAATTGAGCTACAAAGGAACTTCAGAAACGGTCAGTCTTGAAAAACACTCACACGAGTGAGTAAGATGTTCAATAGAAAAGGTGGTTACTGTAGTCAACTATCGCCCTTCAAAATGTTAATAGGTTACAAATGAGGAAAACCAGGAAAATGCCCATGCAGTCAGTTCGTTCGCGAGATTCGAATCTCAGACCGAACTACCAGTGTTCAGGGACTTTACCGCTCGGCCGCTAGTGGACCTTTGGTTTGTAGTAGTGCACATTTTTTTTCTCCTTGTGTGCAGTAATAATAACAATTAAATTAAACCAGTCTGCTACTCTACTAGAAATTTTAGCAATCCTTACAGCCTCAAAGGTTTTTTTTTCTCTTGGCATTTAGCAAATTTAGGCTTGGCACTACTAAGCCTGGAAGTGGTAGTCACTTTAGTGTGGAAGCACCTAATAGGTGGGCCACCGTAACCTTCTATGAAGGGACGGAAAATTACAGCCATGTCTTCTCCCGGATTCGAAACCGGGACTTTCGGTATCGCAGTAGATTGCCCTACCCATTTTACCGTCTGCACGGCGTGTCGAAGATGTAATCAAGCGTATATCTCACATTACAAACATCTTCGTGTATCAGTAATCGCGTATCTCTTTTTTGAAGGTCATGTGTTCATACCAAGGTATATACGTTTGTACATATTGTGAATAATGGAATGCAATTGTTTTTGATAACGTAAGTTTCAATTGCATTTATACTTAAACTTTTAGGTTGCTTAGGTTTTGTGTTTAAATAAATTAAACGCAAACATCTAGGTTGATGACTTAATTTCTGACTCCTTTTAAGTAGACGAAGCAGAGTAACTACAATATGTTGTTATTGTTACGATGAAGGCTACCTTAAGCGTTCATTTATTACACTGGATGAGATAGGTACTCTCACATTTGCAGCGAGTATACAGCACACGAAGATGGTTCCTAATTGCCATCTTCCGGGCAAATAATGGGACGGTCGAATTATCATTTGACATCGGTTGGAATACTGTTTTAATAAATACCGGCAATAAGCCAAAATGAAGAGGTAATTTAAATTTGATTTTAGCGTTGGTTCCATTGAGAGTGACAATAACATGAACATAAGAGGATATTAAGGTGTGATTCTGGTGTACTTTAATGACCCAAAATTCTGTAAAAGGTAAATGTTTACTTACACGTGTATAGTACCAAAAAGAGAGAATAGCATCTCTGGCTGTCAGACATATATTTATTCAGAACATTAACGTTGTGGTAGAAATTTCGATATATATTTGATCACAAGATACCTAGGTAACACCAGTTACATAATGACATTCGCGAGTTCGTCCTTGGAGAGTACACTGAAGTGAAATCTTGAAACATCGTTAAAATTGCTAATTGAATTTCGACTTCTTGCTTGCAGAATACTATAGGACTTGCCAAGAGCGAAAAATGTCCAACTATTTTTTACCGAAATGCTCAGCTGTGTCTACCTCTTGATTCAATGGAACATGGCGTAATGAATTTGCAGCTGGATTCAGTTCCGAATTAACGAATTCTTCATCGCACGCACTCGTGGGATGAAGAAAACATACTCGATAAATGAATATTAAATACGATGTAAGATATTTTCTCTCTTCTTTACGTATACCTTCGTGGTGTAACTAGAAACACGCTCGACGCATATTTGGGAAGTCCGGAGTTCGAATCCCTGTGAGGACATTACGGATTTCTTCAGTGTTCAAACTTTGAAAAGCAGACTTTAAAAAAACTTTTATGTGACTCTACAGTGGTATTCGAACTAAAAAGGTGATAGACGATAATTCGTCATCGCCAGGGATTTGGCAGCTGGGTCCCTTAATCCTCAGTCTCCCTTTAAAAGGGGAAGTGTATAAGGTATTTTTTCTCTCCATTCCTTATGCCTTCGTGGTGTAACTGGAAGCATGCTTAACGCTTATTTGGAAGTTCCCGGTTTGGAATCCCGGCGAGGGTATTGTATATTTTTCCCATTCCTGCACCCATATAACCTAATGTATCTACAACATTCAAGAGTATGAAAATAAATGTTTATATGAAGAAGTCTGAGGATTTGCCAATGAAAACTATGGTGCGGAATCCTTGTGAGGAAAAGTCACCAGACATGTCTTGCAAACTTTATTCACGCATGCGAGCGTAACATTTAAAGGATTGAATAATAGAAAAAGAGAGACAACAAAATTTAAAGCTTGTCGTTTTATAGTCTTCTTAGCTAGTGTCCGTTGCCAAAGTCGAAATGGAATTCGGAGTGAAAAATGTGAAGGTTTGCCATCAGAAATACCTCCATATCCTGCGTGGATTGTTAAGATGCCCGCTTTTCCAGAATTATGTAACAGGTCGGCAACATTTCTTGTCAATTTTTGGAACTCGCAGAGTGCGACATTTCTCGGTTGAACCGTGCCTCTACTGTAGGATTGTAGCTAATTGGTAACGCCATCATAGTTGTCTTAATTGCCGGAATTGAATGCACTCTCAGCTATATACGAGTTGAGTTCCTAATTGTCTTCTATCCGGGCAGATAGCGTGACAATCCAGCCATCAATTAATGTCAGTTCAAGTGCTTTCAAATCATGCTTGGTTTATTGAGACATGCTTGGTCTCAGAGATCAGATAGTGGTCAGCAAGCGTTCAAATTCAGTGTATAAATCTCAGAGCATCACACATTTTTGGTCACATTTGTATTTTCTATCCAGTACTGAAGACAACGACAAACCAGTTTGGCCTCGCATAATTGGCTCAATTGCCAATAGTTAACTACAGTGAAAGTACAACCCTAAATCTTAGATAGATAGTTACTACATACTGTAAGCAAAATTAGATCAATTTTTTTTCCGACTGCCATATATATTCGAAACAATAAATTTATCGGTTTACATTAATCATCAACTCAGAACTCTATCCGCTTTTGAACATTATTTAAGATGCATCACAATTACATTCGACTAGTAAAGAATGCACAATTTTGTTATTTCCAAGCCCCTTGTTCTCTTTTCTCTTGTATAGATAGTTATATTTTAAAATATGATTTCTATAATCAAATTTCGAAACTAGGATTGCCAATTATTGTCTCTAGAAAAGAAGTTTAATTAAATGTTTTTGAATGAAAAACGTATCCTCAGCCTGAAGAGAAAAATGTATTTCTTTAGAAATTTTAGGGACATCTTTCATTTCATTTGGCATTTCAAAAGTAGAGTTTGTTTTACTTTGTTTTATCTTTCGAAGTTCGACAGTTGAACAGGAATTCTCTCATGTTATTTATATATAGAACATGAGATCTTGAGCCGCCTGACAGACACTCCCGCAGGCATTCCGCGCAATTTCACAGATCATTAGATGGACTTTTCTTTTAACAGAACTCTTCTCCCTTCTCTTTTTCTTCTTTTTTTTTGTCTAGACGGAAAACAAGTACTTGTCGTAGTCCATAATTAACCACTCAGCAATCACTTTGAAAATACTTGGCAAAAAGAGGAAAGATATAAGAACCTTAAAGTTTTGTTAGGCTTAGGCTTTATCAGAGCTTTTGAACCCAAAAATGAGACATTTTCGTACAAAAATCCGAAGAAAAATCTGGCGTAAATTTTGTTATTCTTAAATGTAAAGACTGAATAATGTTAGAAATATTTTTTTTAATTTACTATTTTTGGAATTTTTCATTCTCTAACTTGGTAGTACTTCTATATTTAAATAATAATAAAAAAGTAATGCTATAAAACGTATGATAAAAAATAAATCAATGTTATTAAAGGTATTTAATATTATTACAGATTTATAGTCATGGCTTTAAAAACGCGAGTAACAATTGTACGGCTTCATGTGCATTCATTTTTCGCCTCTTGTAATCCGTTACGTAAGGCACGTAAATGTCATTGTGATTCTCCTCTCATTTACGATCGTAACGCGTGTCGTTATCATCACATAGAGGCAATTGGAGGTTTTTAGTAAATTAGATGATTGGATCTTTTTTCTACAGCAGTTGTTAGCATAGTTATGAATCATGGTTTGTGTGGAAGAAATGACATTCAAGTTTCTACTTTAAAATAACTAAAATTTCTAGGAGACGTCTGAAGTCTGGAAGAAATTTTAAAAGGTACAGTCGTACTACTAAGCATTGAAATGTCGGATAAATCAGGATAATTTTTAATATGTCATGAAAGCTATTACTAGGTAATTTCATTTATTTTTTATTATCCTCTAACGTATACATAAAACTACTGATATGTTTTCCATATTGGGGCTTAGTGTTCATTTTATATATAAAGAATTAGTGTATTGCTACGCAATGTATTACGTGCCTAGTGTTACATTATACGCATGATATATAATTTGATAAAATTATCAGTTACATTGGGTGATGGATTATTAGTTAATTAATTCCGTAATTTTA
>KK120892.1:195987-210286 GCA_000611955.2 Stegodyphus mimosarum | reverse complement strand
AGAGTGTTAAGCAATATGTATGGAGACAAACCTCTTTGTTCCCCTCCTTCCCAGTTCTGACAGGGAATGAGTGAGATATCCATTCTCTTTCTCCAGGCCACCGTTCGTGTCGGTGACATGAAAACTCCTGTTCCAACGAAATTGCGCTAAGCAATAGTTTTCAAATATTTTTGCTTTTTTTACCCTGAAATTCTTTTTTCCTTTTTCGCATGGTGCTTGGGAGCCCGTTTGCGATAATCTTGAGTACGAAACCTAAAGAAGGATTAGACGTTTAAAAATATATAGCGACTTTCCGGGATGGCGGCACTTCAAGTACTGTAATGCCGAAAGTCTTCTCGAAAGGTTGGTGACAAAGAACATGGGTGAACACGGGAATCTGTTCTTCAGCCAGTCTCCTTGAAAAGTGGACAGAACTTTCCCTTGATAAACTCGGTCGTTACCGTAGAAAACATTTCTCGGTGATGAGACTGCTAAATGACAAATGAATTCGGCTATTTCCGACGTTGGTCGACGTTTCCGACGTTGGTTTCCGATGTTGGTCGTTGAGAGGTGGAGAAAAGCTGAATGCTTCATTTGTTAACATCATTAATAATTAGAAAATAACATCAACTTTGACAGCTAGTGACGGTTTTTCTCAGCATAGATATAACAATTCCCACAGAAATGTGCTGTTTAAAAGCAGAACCATCTTAAGTTGTTCGAGAAGTTAAACAACAAGAATCAGCGTATTGTTTATAAATTTTGCAGGCCTAGTTTCGGTGGTTTAAATGCAGAACCATCCAGTTCCGCTGTTAAAGTGCAAATGGACGAGATAGAATACGGTGATAAGACAAGAACGATTTTATTACCATATTTTACCTCTCCATTTGCACGTCTTCAGCTGCTAAAGTGCAAATGAATGAGCTAGAATATGGTGATAAGACAAGAATGATCTTATCACTATATTCTATCTCGTACATTTGCACTTAGGCAGCCGAAGAAGATGGATCTATATTTAAACTAATCCTACAAAATTTACAAACATTAAGCTGATTATTATTGCTAACTTCTCTAATAATCGTTATTCGGCATGTTATTTTTAGCTAAATCTTATGTTACTGCGTTTAATACATTTAGAAAATATTTCTCCTTTCATAGCTTACAAATATTCTTGAAGGCATGTCGCTTTTATATTATTATTTTAAATAAAGTTATACACTGTAAAATGTCTATCTAAAAATGCTAATTAATTATGTTTTTCATGTCATTTAAAGGAACGAATCAGAAGTGCAATTACTTTTGAAAGAGTAATAACAATCGGATTACGGGATATCCAATATTAATTGCTGTCAAAGGATCATTGGAATCTCAGAATTAATTGCTGCCAAAAATATGGCGTTTGATGGAGATTATAAGAGATTATTATAAGGCAGTACTTTTTTAAAGCCAGCTCAGTGCTTGCCTAGATAATGTTCGATGACTTATTAGTCGTTATTATGAATGAAAAAAGAGTACCACTTATATTCCTCATCAAATACTTGAATAATTTTTGATTTTAAAGATTAAAAAAAAACTAACGAAAAAACGATTCAAATTCTTAATAACTATTGCATTTTGGGAATTAAATTTTAATTCTTATTTAAGGTGCTGAATTATATCAAATTAAATAATCCTTTTTTGTTTCGTAAGATAAATGTTTAAGTAAAATTCTCTACGTATTGAATTATTAGTTTTTGACTTTTTTTGTATATCTCTAATATTTGAGATACTATTACGATATCAGCTTACAAGATTTTATTAACTCAAAGCGGCAACTTGACCAGAAGAGCTATTAATTTCGGTTTCGAATTTTGCGTCGTCCACTATAGAACAACTTTTTTGAGAACTGCATAAAGAAATGCCAGTAATTTCTTTTTGTATATATATTGTATCAGGTTAGCTTTCTTCCCATTGAAGTGAAACATTTGCTTATTAAAATTTGTTATTTTGATTGTACTTTAAAAAACTGTAAGGATTTAAAAAACTGTACGTTCCTCAAATAAAGAAAAGAAAGATAATTACTTTTAAAATGACTTCAGAAAAGGACAATTCGTTACGAGGTTGAGATTTAGTTCCTAATAATTTAACTCTGACATTAATGAATATTGCTACGTATAAAATTATAAAATTTCATCGCTTAGCTAGTGAGGTTAATTGCCTTTCATTTAAATATTTCTGCATAACCTGTAATATAAAAACATTTTTAACACTTAATTGACAGTCTGTATGTTCCTTTCATATATAGGCTAGTCATAAAAAACTTTCCCAAAATATGAGTTCTTAAAGTAATAGCCTATTTATATTTTTTAGTTGAATAAGAGCTACCGTACAAGAACCTTGTGAATAACCTACCTCACATTATAAAATATTTCTCCCGTCTTCTTGGCATGCCTTTGTGGTGCAATGGTCAGCACGCTCGGCGCGTATTCGAGAGGATCGTAGTTCTAGTCCCGGCGAAGGCATTGCTCATTTTTCACATCTCTTGCTTTTAAATAACGTAATGACTCTACAACAGGTGAGGTCATAAAAAAACTTCTCCGATATATGAACCCCTGGTAACTTATCAAGTCATCCATCCAATCGAAATGAAATTGCAAATACTGTTATTTGAAGCTATACGCTTGAGATTGAATGCTTTAAAGCAATAGAGATCTCATGATTACTGTTACAGTGGAAGCATTTCGAAACTTTTGTACGACAACACACACTTTTTTCCCCCTTGTGCAAAGTAATCAACGCATCGAAAAACCATAAATGGCGTTGGAACGATACACGTATGACGAAAATTGCCAACATAAAACACTTGTAAAGAAGATCCTTGTAAATGATCAATGACAATACCAGAGAATAAAGCGAAAAATCTTGGAATTAGAAGTTTCAAAGTGCTCACCTTCGCAGACGATAACGCATTACTTGTTGGAGATTGTTGACAACAATGAGGAACATAACATCACAGGAAGCATCTGAATAACTTCAGGTTTTATGGCATGTCTCCAATTCTGATAAGTTTCGTGTATTTGATGTTTACACCCCATTTATAGATAAATCACAGTGGTCACAAAACTGCAAAGTTAGGCAGATGACTCTATCTTGAAACGTTGCACACGTTAGAAACTTGTTATTACAAAAAACATTTTTATCCCTGGCCTCTTTTGTGTTGCCTTTAGTCTTTACCAATTCTCTTAATTGTAAATACTTTACTCCGGCAAGTTTCTTCATACATGTATCGTTCAAACGTCACTACGCAGGAAAAAAGTGGGTGTTGCCATTTGAAAATTTCGAAATATTTTTCATTGTAACCGTAACTGTGAGAGCTCTGTTGTTTTAAACAATCATAATCTTCAGCGCATACTTTCAAATAACAATATCTGGAATTTCATTCCGATCAGCTGCGCGAATAAGCCGCTAGGGGTTCAAATATCGGAGAAGTTGTTTTATAACCAACCTGCCATTAAATCTTTCTTCTTAAAGTAAGATAAACAGCCTTTCACTAAAATTTTAATTTATCCTTAAAGGCAGAAATCCTAATAGGAACCAAAATTACAGCAAAATTTATATTGTGCTTTCCTTTAGCAAATTTATTTTCTGCTTTAAAAATTAAAAAAAAGAATTTTTCGAAACCATTGAACAAAATTATGCTTACCTAAAGTAGTTTTAAGGCAGAAAACCAGACATTGGTAGACTGGAAGGAAATATAATTTGTCGTTCCAAACAATGTGAAAAGAAAGTAAAGAAGTAAAATAAATAGGTTACTTCAGGGATCCAGTTGTCGCCGAAATAAAGTAAAAATGTTTTGTTAAAGTTTAAAATAGTTTCGTGAAAAATTTCAGCTGCAAGTCGTTAACCCTTCATTTTGCATGATTTTTTAGCAACTTTTAATACTCTGTGTGATATTTATGGATAAAACATAATTTTAAATATCGCGAATTTATTCGATTTTTTGTCTTGTTTATTTCTTAATTCTCATTACTTTTCATCGTCGAGGTGACATTCGGCCTAAGGCTGTGGTGCCAAAAGGATTAATATCACCCCGATGAAAAGAAAAAGTTACAGGCAGAGACACATTTACTGATTAAAGCGTTGTCGGTTACATACTCTTAAATTGCATTAAATATTGCATGGTGCACAAGATCATGCTTCGTTAGGCTATAACATTCATTATTTGCAGTGATAATTTCTAACGTTGAAAATTGCGCACAATTATGTTATACACAACATTACATGGTGCACAAATTCGTGCTTCTATATACTTTTACTAATTCGCAATGATTTTGTATGCTAAGTATATTACAATATATATTACATTTAACATATTACAATATTTAATGTTTGAAGGGAGTATATACCTATATGTATATATTTAGTAAAAACATAAAGTAAGAAATTTAGAACTAATTTTCCACAAAGACCAAAAATTGAAATCCGTAAGTAATAAATTTCAAATAATCCTATAAATGCAATAAAGAATTCAATAATTGTTAAAGCCAAAAATTTTCAAACAAGCAATACCCAAATTCAAACATCAATGAAATGAAATAAAAACTAAAATTGTAGAAGAGGAATTCAATCAACTTCAATGCCACTTGATCAGGAGCAAGAACATTGATAATATATATATATATATCCATAAACGTATATTAAAAAAGGGAGAAGAAATAAAAGAAAATATTATAATAGAGGAAGGGGAAGAGCTTGATTAAATAACATATTAAAGGTAAATAACAGTGACTAGTGAGAAAACATACATATATAATTTAAACATATATGTATGTTATATAAATTATTATGTTAAACATATATAATTTAAACATACATATATGTATGTGAGAAACATACATATATAAACATACATACATAAGTCCTCAAATAAATTCCCTCCAGTTTAATAGTCAACTAGTAGTATAATGAGACAAGTCATATTACGATATCTGCAGTTATTTACAGCTGAAATTATCATTGGAATTCGTAGAGAATATTAAGAATTTCTGATTCTTTGGAACAAAACAATCAACTGTTTCTTCACAAAAATTTGAACCAAGTACTTTTTAGTTGCTAACTGGATGCATTGATTAATTGCAATAAGACAGAACGCGAAATGGGAATGCGATGAGTTTTTACATTCCCCCCCCCCGAATTTTAAATAAGACTGGAAAAAAGAAAGAAACCCAGGCGATCAAATCAAAATTTTGATGATTTATCATCCACCGCAGCTTAGTTCAGCTCCCAACTTACACACTACTATTATATCCCTCGTAACACTGGACATAAAACGTTCAATTTTATCCTAAATAGAGATTTTCCAGTTAGTTACTGGATGCGCTAACCAAAAAATGCAGCGACAGGTTTGCACTTAGAAATTCGATAATTCTTTAGAGAGTCGAAATACGAGGTGTACCAAAACAATATGCTAACCTAGAGATATAGCCCGACAATCAAGCGAGAAGAGAAACACGTGAATGTAAAACTTAAAATTAGGCAAAATTGTAGAGTAATTGGGTTATTTTGAAGCAGGAGACGTGAAAATGTGCAATACCTTCTCCGAGACTCTAACCTTGATCTCTCGAATACTCGCCGAATGTGCTACCATTATCCCACGAACGCATGCAGAAAGGAAGAAGAGAACACCTTATCAAACAACAACTTTGGTGTAAATTGAGGTCCAAAAGCTGTCATCTCGACGGCGAACAAGCATAGACCTTTCTTTCTCAGGAGAAATCTTCGCAAAACGTAAGGTTGCTGTTTTGCTTAATATTAAGAAGTCAAACAATTTCAAAACTTAATACGCAAACAACTCTTAGCGAGACATGGGTCCGTGTTCAGAAATGCCCCAAATCTCTGCTCTGAAGTCCTTAGAAACATTTCATAGCGGTCTCAAATTGCATAGCTCAGAAATTGAATGCAGATTATTGGAAGGAAAACATACAGTAAATTTCTCTATCTACAAGTCTACATATATTTTTGAAGTCATGTTAACTGAAACACATGCCGTCCAACTGCTATAGTGGTTAATGATGCTGACCGCTGTACCGATGGACCCGACGAATCCAGGAAATGGCATGGATATTTGAAAGCATATGATGTCTGAGAGGCAAATTAGTTCAAAATACACGGCTATCCAAAAATCTCTCGAGAGTTGATGGTAGGGGAAGAGAGTTGGAAGACCCTCGGATCGCTCCTCCGGGTGTTCTTCCTAAAACTGGAGCGGAACTGCGCAGTTAATGCTGTGGGACTATGGTGAAATTCTGGTGTGCTGTCCACTTCTTGCTGTACATGTACCTAAATACATAGGTAAAAATAAATCACCTTTAGTCCAAGACATGCAACTCCGACTTGTAAATTTTAATAAGGATTAAATTTTCATAAGCAAAACCCCACTGGACAAGAGCTCACAAAGGAACAGATGCAAACGGAATAGCAGATGCATTAGCAAGAGAGGCAGCAAACAATATTACTATTCCAGTATTTTTTCCACTTCCAAATCCTGTTCATTATTAAAATCAACACAAGAAAAATATTTAATTACACAGTGGAATACAAATTAGTCAAGAGACAATACAGACAGACGAGCATACTTATTCTTACCAAAACCATCAAGGAATTTAATAACTTCAAATAGTGCAATAACTTATTTTCATACCTCACATAGACCTTTTATTTCATATCTTCATCGGTTTGGCTTCCATCATACTGACAACTGCATCTATCGCTCAACGGGAACAATAGATCATTATATCTTCGAATGCTCAATAACCAAAGATTTCCACTTTCGCTCTTTCACAGCTGTCAACGCACAAATCTCGTTGAAACAAATTCTTAAATGTAATTTTCTTCGTAATAAACTGCAAAACTTAATCAAATATATAACAGAAAGCTGTGACCATTTAAAAGCAACATAAAATAATGTTAGGCCCACTATTTATCAACGCTATCATTTTAAAATAAAAATACACGAAAACTCTTATAACAAGTACATTCATTATCATATTCCATGATCCTCTTCGGCAAAAGTTTGAGATTTTTCAAGACTAAAGATTCTTCAAAATTGAACTTATGCACTCACAAGTCGACTTCCTATTTCTCGTTCTTCTTCTAATCCGAGATTCAAGGTATTTCATATTTCCATACTGAACACTTTTCTTTAATCCATTTGCAAACTAAAGATTTTATAAATTCAATCGCATACTCAAGATACTCAACACATAAAAATGGAACCTATCGTCTTTTAATCCTTTTAAATATCTCTATAAACTCCTAAGATCTCTAATTCCAGTGCACTAATTGAACTTATGTACTTAATATCTCTCTGAACTCAAATTCCTATGAACTTCTCATAAATACTTATGAACTCAAAAAAAAAAAATCTCTATATTCATCTCAGCAGCTGTTACAGAACTTTCAAATTAGATTTAATTATTTTTATGTTATATCAAATTTTTTCTCATTACTTTATTTAATGTATGTATCCAAATTTCATGTATTGCATAGATTATAAAATTTGAACAAACGTGGTCTCACTGAGTGAGCAATAAATCTGAATGTCTTCATGGCGGCACAGCTGCTCACCCAGTGGTCTCCTGTACCTAAAGCATGCCTATATTAGGTGATTTTCAAATTACCCTATAGTATTTCTTTATTTTCTTGTCCCTGTTTCTTTCTCTGATTTGCTATGAACCTTTCTTAACCTTGTAGTGTCCTAATGTCTTGTAAAAGTTTTGAAAATTAGCATGCGTCGAAGATTCAGTGATTGTGTGTATAAAGCTACATTAAACAGCTATGCAGTGTAAAAAATGCAGTTTTTCCCTGGGACAGAATAAAGCGACAAGATGGCGAAAAAGAACATTTCTGTAGAAATCTGGATACCTTTCACGCACTTTGTAGTGATGAATTAAACAATTAACCAATCGAGCACCAAAACCTGACTCTTAGCAATGGCACTATTTCCCAGATGGGAGTTGCTTCAGCTAATTACTTGAAATATTCTGGTCTAGTAATGCAATATTTTCTCTTACCATGTATTTGCAAAATTCTTGCTGAAACGGGTAAGGCGTTTATTATAGGAAATATATATTTTATGTCGATGGGCTATAGTTTTATGTTTAAAATAACGCGTTTCCAAGGGTACAAATTATTCGAAAATAATACCATTAACACATAGCTTGCTTAAAATTATTATTTATTAATGACTAAACTGAATTACTTTAGGAGGCTTGCATAAATAGGCATGGATTATTAAAATACGCCACAAGAACGGCCGTGTCTGAACCCGATTTTAACTAATGAAAGCTCAATTTAGACACCAATTCCTCTATTGATCGTACTGATCAATAATGTGTCTATCGATACTGTTGGTTAACAGATTTGCTCTAATAATTGGATTCTAACACTGCAGTTATGAGGATACTACTTGAAGCTAATTTGACAGGCCTCCATCACTTATGTTCCTGCAGATTGAAGCTCAAGCTCTTTTATTCTTTTCCTTTTAGCTGTTAAATAATCATAAAGTATATTTTGTTGGGATGATCTACAGAGGGTGTTTTAGAAATTTTAAAAACGATTTTGATTAAGAATTAAAAAAAGGAAATGTTCTGGAATAAAACTTTCTAAGAACAGCTTATTGTTTGAAATAAGAAATTACCGTCTGCTACTAAATTTATTCTTCATTCAGAAAAGTCATATGTAAATCAAGCTGTGGATTGAAGGATACGTTTTCGCGCTTTACGAAGAGAAACATTCATATTCCGTAACGTTGTAAAATGCATGGTATTAAAATTGTTCTAAGCGCAAATAAAATAGAAAATGGAAAATATTTCTACATGAAAGAAAGACTCCAAACGAGCACCCGAAAAAAGATACGTACTGTTTCTAATGTTTGTAACGTTAAATCTTTATTAACAAAAGAAAAGTTTCCAAGGCAGAAATCTATTGCAGAGTATTTAAATACGTCTGTAAGAAAAATAAATAAAATAATAAACCAATATTTACAACTTATTAGCTAAAAACATAATGATCACCAGATTTTGTCAAGGCATGTAGCTCAACGTGGAACAATTTGTAGAACCCCGTATGAAAATTATTTAGCGGGAGATAAATCGAAATAACAATGTCAATCTTGATGAATCAGGGGCTTACCTAATGGTTGCAACAAATATGTTCTATTTATTATCGAAAACGAAGAAAACGTAGTGTACAAACCTGGTTCCACCAATAAAAAGGCAGCTTCAATAATGGGCTTATGACTGTCGCAGGATACTCTTAGAAAAGGAAATAAAGAATAGGAGAAAAAATGATGATATTAAGTAAACTTAAAGGGGAGTTTTACGTACCGTATTTGCAGAATAAATTCTATTTAGACTGAAACTAGAAAACTTAAAAAAACTGAAGACTGAAACTGGTAATATATACAATCATTCTCAGTGTATTTCTGCGAAGTTCGCTGACAGTTTACCTGTGGACACTTGTGCATCAGATCTCTTGAAAAGATCGCGTTTTAAGCGCAAACTCACCACACTGAATCTCTGAATGTAACAGAAGAGAAATGGAAACCATTACCACTGGATATTTTACGAAAAGCCCTCATATCATGGGAGTCATAATGCAGTTACAGCCCAGAAGAACATCTATCTTTTAAAAAGAACATTTAAAAAATACTGTTTACATTTTAAAGATTAATTAAAGGGCGGCCTCGAAACCGTTCTAAAAGTGTGCCAATACCTTCTGTGTTTTGCTTCGATTTAGTCAGTTGGTTAACATTTCTAGCTGGTAATAAGAACATACCTGTTTCGAATTCCGAAGAGGGAGTAAGTGGATTTTAATGATCCTTATGGTCTTATTGATGAAATTAACATCTAAAGTGGCATCATAAAATATGATAAAAACTACAGAGTCATTAGGTTTTTTTGAAGCAGGAGATGTGAATGCCTTCGCCAGACTCGAACCTGAACCTGTGAGAAATATACTAGCGTTGCGCCATGAAGGTATGCTCGAAGGAGGGAGAAAATAAGTTATATACTCATTAGGAAACACCATCGTCAAACCCTGTTGGTGATGAATTATTGTTCACCACATTTCAGTATGGGCGCCATTTGTAACGCTTTAATAAAATAAAAAAAAAAGGCCGGAGACGTGAAAAATGTGCAAAGACCTCACCGAGGCTCGAACCTAGTCACCTCGAATATGCACCGAGTGTGCCAGGCAGGCATGCTAAATGGAGGGAGAAAATACTTTATAAAATAATAAGATATTGGCAACAATAACTTGACACCATATATATTTGTTAGAAAAAAACCTAACAGATTTTGATCGTCGCAAGTTAGTTTTCCCTGCTCCTTGGCTTCGAAAAACTTAACATCGTCTACAAGCGAAAGAAAACACAGCGAAGCAATTTTTTTAAACTTTGTTCATAGTCACTATGTATCCATATACAATATTTAGGGGCTATTAAAAATGTTTTATACAACAAGCATTTATTTAAAATTCATAAAATAATTAATGAATTTATTGAAGAGAAAATTTTTCATATTGTTTAATTTTAACAAGTGATAAAATAATTCTCTTTACAAAATACATTTATCATTTTATGTCAACAATAATGAAAGCATGGGACGCCTTCTATAAATTACTAAATAATGACTTTCGACAAAGCAATTCGATTAAGATATTTCTTTATTTGGTCGCCCACACTTTTGATCAGTTTTGTAAATAAAATTATTTAATCTCTTGTTGCCTTGAAATTATTTTATAAATTATTTTTTCCATTCTTTATTCATGATTTTATGAACTTTGTACGAAAGACATTATTATTTTTTAATTTAAAAGCATCTAAAGTTAAAATATCAATAGACTCGACAAATACTTGTACTGCCTAATATGGATATTTCTACCAAGAACAAATATCTCAAACGTATTCAGTGTCTACAAAAAATGAATTTAAGAACTGGATTATTTTACTATTATAGTTAACCATTTTAAACTGAAATGCAGCTTGATGAAAGACTACGCATGGATTTATTTTTTTATAATCGAACTACCACTGAGTAACTTCGAAATTATTTTAACGCATAAGTAATTTTCCCCACTTCAAGTTTAATGGAATATTTTTTATGTATGTCTAAGAGAAACTGACGTATATATGTTTTAAACCATTACGATAATTCACATTTTTGAGTTGAAGTTAATAACTTTATTCAGACACAAATTTCTCCCATGAATAACATTTTACACCTCAAAATACCTTCAGGAGTATTCGGGATTCAACAAAACACTTCAATTTTCATTCTGTCAAAAGAATCCTGTCCTTCTCCATCACATCTTGTGTAATTTCGAATCTTTTTTCTTTATTTTCTTCTTTCTGACTCTCGGCGAATAGAACTTTTCTGCCTTGTTGACTGCTTAAAAGGTGTTTTAAAAGGAATATTCACGAGTCATGAAATTCTTTTGTTCGCATCTCAAGTTAAGTTAATTTTCTCGCTAGCAAGCACCGAACAAAAAACAAAATGGCCGTCGAGGCAATATGGAGGCATTTGCCGAGTACTTTCTTTCGTTGAGGGAACAGTCTTTTATATCATGGTGAATGGAAAAGAGTTGAATTGATCTTAAGTGAAGAAGCTCATGCCGATAAGTAAAAGGCTCTTATCAGGCTATAAATTCTTTTCCGAGGTAATTTTTAGTGTTCATTATTTTACAATTCTTTTTTTGGTTCCGGAAGATCTAAAACAAATTCACTGATCGATATCAAGGAAAGTTCTAGAAAATACGCGTTAAATTTTAATAAAACCAAGATGGCAGAAAATGGAATTCCAAATGGAGTTATGGAGCCTGCAGAACTGTACCAAAATGTTTTAAATTATATTTCGCGATAAATAATACGAAGATAAATGAACCCCAATGTTATAAATTTAAATGTGCAAAAATATTTAAAATTTGAGTGCTGTTATGTCTTCTCACACTTATTTGACAACATCAGAAGAATCTACAAATTTTAAATTTTATCGTGGCTGTCAGAGCAGTATCACATCTGCCTTAAGAACCTTAAAACTGACATACGACATTGCCCAGCTCCACTTCGTTTTGAAGGAGAATACCTCGCGTACGAATCTATGTGTCTTCCTCCTTTTATCTGCCACTTACTTACTAGGCAGAACCATTAGCTTGACATACACGGTGAATCCTAAAAAGTGTGCAAAAGTTTACGGGGTGATAAACCGAAGCTATAGAAGCAACATTCATCATAGAAACTTCGGGCGAAACGCAAACGGATGGCCACTAATTGGCATTGAAAATGATATAAAAGATTCGATTAAAGAAATGATATAAAAGACTCGCACGTAAAGGCGTTTTCGACGTGGATTGCCGAGAGAATGACTGGTTATACGAACTACGAAATTTCCAGGGCGATGAAATGGTCGAGGTGGTCCCATAGCTTGGCCACTAAGATCACTGAATCTCCCGTGTTTGGACTTTTCCCATATGACAAGCATGATCTATGAGTGCCCCGTTGAAACCAATATTCATCTAGTCGCCAGGATCCCCGTTGTTTGCAGGCAATACTAAAGAACTATCTGATGTGTTCTCAAATATGGGTTAGTTCCTATCCTGCAGGTGTCAAGCCAACATTACAGCTGGCGAAAAATCTTTTGAGCAATTTCTTTGAGCATGCACATCAATTGTTCTATCACCCCGCAAAGTTTTGCCCACCTTTTTCAGATTCACCCTGTATATTTTAAGTGCTGTCAATACCGAACAAATATTATACCCATATAAACAAACAAGGAGTCTTTAGGATTCGAGCCCGCCCCTAACAACACGGCAATTAACCTAACTAACTAGTATTCTGGTTAAGTGCGGAGGAGCAACTTTAAGTGTTACTATGTCTCTGAAAGTTGGGTTCTTGTCTAAGTACATCATTTGTTCGCTAGTACAGAGAACTATTTGCTTAGATCTATAGGCAAATCTCTGTTAACACTATTTAAATACGTGCACTAGTTAGAAGAGCAATTTTAGGGACAGGAAAAAAAGCAAAATTCAAGGGACGATTGTAGGGTAAGCTGGAAAAGGCCTGGGATTTACATCAACATTTTCGTGAAACACTTCGAGTTCGAAGATTTACATTAGCATTTCGGGAGGGGCGGGGTTTACCAGACATGGGACAATAGTATAAATAACTGACACGCAACTAAACAGAAATTTTATTATGACTTTTAATATATATAAATTTGTTTAATTTATAAAGAATTAAGTTCTGGAAAGTATTCAATATCCTTATTTTGGGTCAAAACTACCATTTAATTAGACGATGAAGTTCATTTATCTATTTATTTTTATTAGTCCAAAGGGGCAGTTTGCCCAGAAGGGCTATTAATTTAGTTTTGGCGTTTTGCATTGATTAACTAAAAGCGTTGTTTCACTTTTCAAATTGTTGCCACCAAATATTATCACCCTGTATTATATTTAAAGAAATTCAATAATCAGAATCTGCATAAATGTATGCATATTTTTCTCATTGTGATAAAACAATGATACCTATAGCCATCAAATTTTGAATAACGTAATCCTCCTGCGAATATGGGCATCTAGAAGCCCATATTTGAAATTTGGAATTTGATTTATTATCGATTTCATATTTTGTAACACTTTAACAAATTTTTGATTAACAAACTTAAGGATTTCAAAGCGAGCAACGGAAACGTTGTACAGAAAAAACATTTTACCTCCAGCGCGTTAGACTGTGTATCGGTAATTCTAAAAGATGTGCTCACTTAAAAATTATTTTGCGATATTATTCTTGAATTGAATTTTATGTTTTAAGTGCGAGGAACATGATATTTAATAAATAAAGGTAACACAGAAAATGTCAAAAAAACGCCCTTTGGACGTAATTTAAAATCTGAAATTTCAGATTTATTTATTTATTTTTTTACGTTATTACTGTGCGTATTAGATTTTTTGCTTCTTAAAGAAGAAAGAAATTGCTTTAATCTTAGGAAGAATAGAATTAAATAACTTTAAATAGAAGTACCTGAGATTAGAATTAAATAGCTGTAAATAGAATTAAATATCTGAGATTAGAATTAAATAACTGTGAATAATATTTAAGCATTTAGAATGGAAATATTTTAGAAGCATTTTTTCAATAACTTTGGAAAACTCCTTGTATTTCACAAGTTCTAGCAATACTTAAATACAGCAGAAAAATCCAAAATACTCTGGATTGAATTTTGAAAATAGAATTTTTTGAAGTATATTTTTACGGATATTTTAATGGAAGTAGCATAATTATTTAAAT